>APFE030813011.1:8462-21873 GCA_000404065.3 Pinus taeda | reverse complement strand
TATAATTTTTTAAGTGTTTTAATACATATACGCGGGTTGGGTATATATGAACCCGCGTATACACGCGTTTAACTCAGGGCAATGTCGCGTACAGGGAATAAAACATTGCTTTTTAGATTTTGGACCAGGTCTGGAAGGAGGGGTTGCCCTAGGCCATGAGTGCAGCATCACAAACCATAATAGTGAGATTTGGAGCTATAACAATTATTTCTGACAGTTGCATACCCTCTCATTTGCAAAAGTAAGAGGGAGTTGGATTCCGAACATATGTTTTGCAGTTATCATGGGGAGCTCATATTTGGTTGAGCCACACTAGATTGGTGCCAAGAATCTTCTGAGATGTCTTTAGAGCATAATCTCTCATGGATTGAAATACACTACCGGAAATATGAAACTGCATGATTATTCGAATGTTGATTGGGCAAGCAGTGTGGAGGATCACTGGAGCCCTTCTTAGTGCTGTTCCTCTTTGAATTCTACTTCGAAATCATGGATGAGTAGGAAGCAGAAGTCGGTTGTTATAAGCACTGCCGAGACCGAATACATATCTACGAGTATGATCTTATATGAAGCTGCCTGGTTGGGGAAGCTCCTCAGTGAGCTGTTTGTACACATGATGAATACCACTGTGATTCTCCGTAACAACTAGAGGTGGGATTCAATTATTAAGGAATCCCATATTTAATGATTGCTCTAGCAGATAGACATCAGATACTACCTTACCCAGGATATGGTAAGTCGATGACCAAGGAGGCTCCATCGCACTGAGATGATGTATAGGTCACTAAAGCCCCGAGGGAAAGATCAAATCTGTGATTTTCCAGAACGACTTGGAGTCATCAAGAGACCCTTGTACAAGGGTCCTACATGTTGCACATATTGAATTCTAGGAGCTCTAGGGGCTTGTGGTTCTTACTGGAGCAACATATGACCACAGGGTGACTCACCCTCCCTTGGTGGTGCACACTAGGACAAGATGATTCGCTCTCTTGTGGGACAAGATGATTCGCTCTCTTGTGGAACATGATGATTCGCTCTCCTGTGTAATAGGATGATTAGTTCTTCTGTGAGGTCTAGATGATGTGTTCTCCATGACAAATGTAGCAGGATGATTAGTTCTCCTGTGAGGACGGGATTGATTAAGTTCTCCTGTCGAGGCATCCTACCCATGCAGTCTAGGACTCATGGGAAGTACCTCTCATATGATAAATGAGCAGGGAAATGAAGATAGGGACCATAGTAGTACCGATGGATGCATCGTTGTATCTACCGTACTCCCTACCTTAATTGATCTGGGATCAATGATACTGGTCTGGGACCAGTGGTAGGAGTTGTAGCTACTATGACACTGACTTCGAGTTGGTTGAGACTGGTCTGGGACCAATGGTACATACTCTGAGGCTGACTTCATGTTAGTGTAGGACTGGTCTGGGACCAGTGGTACATTCTCTAAGATTGACTTTGTGTCAGTGCAGGACTAGTCTGGGACCAGTGAGAGTGGTACATACTATGAAACTGACTTTGGGTCCACTAGTGGTACACTCTCTAAGCATGCGATACTGGTCTGGGACCAGTGGTAGGAGTTGTACCTACCATGATGCTGAGTTCGGGTCGGTTGATATTGGTCTGGGACCAGTGGTACATACTCTGAGACTGACTTCGTGTCAGTGCGAGACTGGTATGGGACCAATGAGAGTGGTACATACTATGACGCTGACTTCGGGTTGGTTGAGACTAGTCTAGGACCAGTGGTACACTCTCTGAGCCCGCAATACTGGTCTGGGACTAGTGGTAGGAGTGGTACCCACTATGACGCTGACTTTGGGTCGGTTAAGACTGGTCTGGGACCAGTGGTACGCACTCTGAGACTGACTTTGGGTCAGTGGAGAATGGTATGAGATATTCTTGATCAATTCTTCTTCTTCATAGTTCAACAGAGCTAAGTTCAGGAGAGCAGAGCAAAGCTAGTAGAGCCAATATAGTTGAGCAGAGCAGAGCAGAGCCAATAGAGCTGAGCAAAGCAAAGTAGAGCCAGCCGAGCTGAGCAAGAGCAAAGCTAAGCAGAGCAGAGTAGAGCTAGCAGAGAAGAGTAGAGCTAGCAGAGCCAGCAAAGCTGAGCAGAGCAAGAGCAAAGCCAACAGAGCTGGGCAGAGCAGTGCAGGGCACTGATGGCAGAGATAGTACAGTCAAACTTATGGATTAGCGGATGGATTTCTCCCTAGTTGAGAGGGAGTGTTAAATTAGAAACTAGGGCCAAACTCCATGTGGGTCAGCTTATTTATGGCAGCTGATATTTTTATTGGATCCCTCTCGTCGAAAGGTGTAGGATTGATCTAAAGATCATCCGATTTCGATAAGTATTTATGGATATATGAATTTATTTTGATTATGGATTTATCATCTAGCCAACCAGCAATGGCTCAAAAGCCCAAAAGACATGCCTATTCATCACCTATGTTTTAGTATAAATTGAAGAGGACTTGAGGTCATTTGGAGATACACATTCTTCATGTGCTCTCCTCTCCACGTCTTGGATTTTGGAGAAGGAGAGACACAAATGAAGGATGCCCTAAGATGATGCCCTAATGGAGAATGTAGTCATAACATCGCATGCATATAAGGATAATCTACACTTTCCTAAAGTCTGATATGCTTGCCCTAAATCTAAATCCATGTTCATTTATATGCTCATCGATAAAGGAATATGGAACCATGTACATATGTCATAAAGGACTATGAAGCCATGCTTGTTCATCTATATGCAGTCATGAAGGAATAAAATACGTTGCTCATCAAAGACCTAGTTGCAGTCAATTACCATATCACATAGGCCCTAGATCTGACAACATAGTTAAAGAGATACGTGGACATATATATACACATGCATTCTAGCAGCGCATCGGAGACATATATGTACGCATCAATAGAAGACATATCACACAGGCATTCTGGCAGCATAGTGGAGACATATATATACACAGGATTTGGCAGCATGGTTTAAGCTACACGCAGTCATGACAATATACCATACTAGGTACCATACAAGGTACGCATAGTCATACACTGCAGTAACAGTTATATGTAAACATTGGACAATCATACGCTGCAGTAATGTAAACGTTGGATAGTCATGTATATACGCTGGGCAGTAATGTAAATGTTGGACAGTCATGTATATATGCTGCAGTCATGGTTATATATACACTGGTCAGGTAGTCAAGGGTGCCACTGTCATCAAGCTGCATTGATGAAGTGGTAAACGCAGTCATGGTATTGGAGGAATATCAGAACTATAGCCTAGCTGCTTTGCTAGGCTGCAAGCCATAGCAAGCAGCTAAGGCTGATATGTATATGACCTTCATAATGAAGCAATAGAAGGGTATTATGAGCAGCATGATGGGCAATATTATGAGCAGCATGATGAGTTGCATGATGGGAAATAGTATGAGAAGCATGATGCATGATGTATGAGATCATGAGCATCATGGTAAATGTAATCATGTGCATGGGTAGCACAATGATGCATGGAGCATGGGTAGCTCATGGGCAGCATGATGTATGAGATCATGAGCATCATGATAATGCATGATGTAGCATGATGGTGTTACACGGTCAGGTGCAGCAAATGGAGAGATGCAGCATGATGATAGGTGAAGGAGTCACCTTGGAGAATTAGTTGAAGCAAAATGTCTTCAATTGATCTTATCGTTATAAGAAATGATCTATGCTAGATCTAGATAAGTCAAAGTGTTGACTTCTGTTGTAAATGTACTATCTCTCTCTCTCTCTCTTTCTCTGCTGAACTTTGACAAACATAAAAGAAGAATTGATCAAGGGTTTCCCCACACATTGTGGGGTTTGTCCCTGCCTAACGCCACATCTTGTGTCCTCTTGTCTTGGCTTGTCTTCTGCGATTTATATTTATGTTCTATCTGCAGTTTATCTTTATGTTGATGTGATTACTAACTGTGAAAATTTAAATAAATTGCCCTAGCATAGAACATGCCTAAAATTAACAACATGCCTACTGGTCTCTCTGGTCCCACATCTGCAAAATTATTATAAGTTGAGTCTTATTTCACACTTTTATAAAAATCATAAAAACTTGAAAAAATTCAAAAAACAAGTTTTTACCTGCGTCGGTCCACTATTCGCCTAGTGGCAGAGGTAGATCTGGATCCCCTCTGAAATCTCTGCCAACATAAGCATAGTCATCTACCATAAGTAGCTGGGGTTCAATCCAAGTGAAGAATTGTGGTGGATAATGCATATGTTGACCTGCGCCTCCTCGAGGCATGAGCTAGCTCCATCTCATGAGCCTCGAATCTCGGGGGGGCAGGATGTGGTACTTCTTCCCATTGATACCAAAAGAGTGGTATTTTCTCCAAGAAGAAGGTCACTAGTATAGAACCAAACCCAAATTGCTTCAGGTGTCCGTGCTCACCCTTGGTCAGTTGTCGTTGCATATTCGCCAAAAGGCCTCCACACCAGTTGAAGATGGTGGGGGTCAAATATGTAATAGCATACTGAAACTGAGACTTGGAAGCCTCATGCAAAGCTTGCGTGCCAGATACATGCACCATGTTGAACAAAATTGTTCTAAAAATGAGGTTATTGGTGATTGTTGCAATCTTCACCTTACCTCTGTTAGTTATCTCAACACTAGGACAATATCTATGGACTAGAATTCTAGTACTCTCACCTCCTTTGCAAGATCCAAAGAGTTGAACTGCTTCTCCTCGACAGGATAATCCTCTGATGAAATATATGTCCATCCCCTCCAGTTCCAATTCTTTCCCTTTGATGATGAACATCTCTCGATCTACATCCCAAAGGCTGATCAGATAGGGTAGAAACTCCATCTGAGCCCTCAACCATGTGGTATGGAAGAATTTCAGTAGGCCACAATCCCTCAAAGCATTTATACATGCCGGATCCTAAGATGCTTGGAAATCCTCGGCCCCATGGCCTCTTTCTTTCCACTCCAAGACCACATTTCTCCTGCAAACAACATTTGAACACTTATTAATGCTTTTTACATGGATAAAAATCATTAAATTTGTCTTAAAAGAGAGTTTTTAACTTTAAAAAATCGCTCTCGACGCCATCACACCTATTTTTCAAAACAATGCGATGGCATCATGTGAGCCTTTGGGCTCGAGCTTGACTATCACAGGTTTGATGACCATATCCGCAATGGTCACTGATGACCTAAAATTTTAAAATCCTCCTTTCTAACCTAAAATTTTCCGTTAAAATTACATAAAAAAATTAATGAAATGCAAGAGCAGGGATGAGGCTCTTACCTGTCATAGATGGATCATGAAATGGTACCCTAGATCCCCCATAGCAGCCACTAGAAAATCAAGGAAATTAGGGCACAAAAGCACTTTCAGAGGTTAGTTTGGTAAAATGGTAAAAAATGGAATTACTTTTACCCATTTATAAGTTTTGAAAGTCTTTTTGTCAAATATTTTTGTGATATTTTAATATTTTCTCGATATCAGTGATGGGTGTGTTTCTTGTGCAGTTACAGGTACCTTCAATGTGAAAAATGATCATTATTGACCAATTATGGGAGTTTTATTCTATCTCTTTTTCGGACTCATTAAATAAACGAAAAAGGAACCCCCCCCTGGAGTCATCTTTCAATTCTTTTCTGATTCTCGAAAATAGAAAATATTGCCGAGTACTTGTCATTCCAAACTCGTTAAAGTAGATGAATCGACGTCACCTCAGTGTGTGTTTACCCCTTTTTTGGGTTGAGACTAACTATTTATGAAAAAGGTACACCTTGGTCAAGATGGTCAAGAGGTTCCCTCATATGTTGTTTTCTACCTTTTCGAATTCAAGGGACAAATTATGAAAAGGGACATGATGGAGTTTTATTTTTCATTTCTTTCTCAAACTCTCTAAACATGAAAAAGATACTGAATTTTTCTTACATTGGGCTCATTAAAACTTTGCGACAAAAGACTCGTCATCATGATGAGACCGAGCTTCTCCTTCCTAGGGCTTGTAAAACTTACTAGGATGGATTCATTCAAAGAACGAACTTACATAACAAGCACATTCTATCCTTTTCAAGCTTGTGATAAAAATAATTGGGGTATTCGCTAGAAATAATGGGGATAAATGAATATGAGACATCTTTTGCATAGGCAGCATGTTGCTCTTGAACATGAAACTCTTCTACTCTAGTGTCGGGTTTGGGATATCCTTACTCAGTCACTTGTCCTACCGGGTTTGGGTGATCCATCTTGCCTCTCATTTGACTATTCCATATTGTCATCATGACCTTTAGTCCCATGTTGAGTCAGATGTTGCCACACTCCGGAGTTGTGTCACCAATATGTTCAAGAGAAGTCTAATCTGCAGTTATTTACCTATACATTATTCAAGTCATTGATACAGCCCTGAATATCATTCCACTAGTTTATTCCTTGTTTCCTGTCAATGATGAGGGATTCATCATTTCCCTCCTTCGACGGGTCACTTCTTGTTGACTTCAACTCACTATCCAAGAAAATGACTTAGGAACTCCCTTTTAGTACCTTAGAGCTAGCATGCCCTAATGGCCAGTTCTTAGCATCTGATGACAAGTCTTAATTATTGGCCTTTGATCGGGTGATTCCATGAGGGTTCAACCTCAGCTTCATTATCACATTCACGGATTGTACTATTGTACCTTGAGAGCCATTGTCATTATTGGTGGTTTCCTCTTGTACCTGTTAACGGTCCACATCATTGGCCGGTAATCAGGTGGTTTTCTAGCATGTTCGACTTCAACATGTTTATTTTCATGCTGGGATTCGTACATTGATCGGGTTGGGATGGAGCGCAAGGCCCTGAGTCTTGTCCGTTATGGCTCATGCTATATGGAGTTCTATGTTATTCATGATTGTACACATGTTTCTACTATACATATGGCTGTGACCATACCGTGAGACTTTATATTCATGATGATCCTACTTTCTGGATGGTTGCGCCCATACCATGGATCTTTTATCTAGTCTTCATCATTCAGATGGTTGCGTCCATGCCGTGGATTCATTTCCTGATATCAGATATGTATATGTATATGCGTCCTTGATTTCCAAGTCTCCTGATAGTGCGTGTCCTCGTCCTTGCCAAAAGCTCGTAAAGCATCTCAACCATCACTCCTTGTTCCACCTGCATGATTTAGGGGGCATCTATTACACAGTATTTTGTCACGCCTCCTACACTTCCCTGTGGCATACCCTAAAGTGCTCGAAACATGATCATTATACAATATACTCATCAATGTATACAACTCAGATCCCTCCATTAACTTTACTTGGAAAATCCCTGGGGCTTTCCCTAAAGAAATGGCTCTTGAAACCATAAAATGCAAGTCATTGCCATTATGAAGCTCAAAACTATGATGATCATATTTTGCACATTGTTAATCCAACAACATAATCACTTTGTTCTATCTCATACTCACGATGGTCTCAAAAAGCAAGTTTTCCCAAAGAGGATGAGAAGCTTCGTGATTTAGAAACTTCCAGAGCGACGAGCTGGAGGTGGTTTCGCATGGATGAGGTTGAATCCTCCTAATTTTACCTCTTTGTCTCATCCCTATGGGCTACCTCATTAAGATGTGTGCCTAATCCTATCTTTGGAGGAGGTCTAACTCCCTCTCCCAGCCTATAAATTCCCCCTCTGCCATTCCCAAATGGTTGATCTATGTCCATTTGCACCCCTATGTTGGGCTTGTGCTTAGAGGCTATTCATTAGACTTGGAGAAGGAGTGTTGGAGAGTTTTTTGGCTTGGACTTGGATTACCATTCAAGGAGAGAGCCTTTCAAAATCAAGGCTATGGTTGTAAGCTTCCCCTTTATTCTCTAAATAATAATACAACTGTTGGTTCATCTACCCAACATATATATGTTCATGTATGTATTGGTTTGGCATTCCTTGATCAACTAAATAGGTTATTATTGGATTTGCTAGTGGTTTTGGTATTCTTTGTTGTCTCTTGGTAAATTGTGCAAGTACATAAGAGCTAGAAGAAGCAGGAACAAGTCTGTGACACAAGCGGTTTGAGGATCTCAACAAAGGAAATCGAATTAGCATCAGAGCAAGGTAGGCCTTCTCTCTTGTTCTTTTTTTCAATTATAATCTAGGAATATGTCTAGTTGATTGTCCCTTCAGTTTCTAGACCCACTCATTGGGCTAGCGGGATCTTCTCTGTCCGCATACAAGATTAACCTTGTCAACACTGACTTCCTGTCAAGAATAGATCATCAACATATAAAACCAAAATCAATGGCATACCTTGGACAAACTTGAAGTAGAGGTTGGGATCAACATTACTTCTTGTGAATTCCAACTTCATTAAGTAACCATCAATGCATGCATACCAAGCTCGAGGAGCTTGCTTCAAACCATACAATGCCTTCTTCAGCTTTCAAACATGTGTTCTTCAATCTCCCACTTCAAATCCCCATGGTTGTTCAACATATACTTCTTCCTATAACATGCCATGCAAGAAAGAGGTCTTTATGTCCATTTGATGAAGAGTTCATCTAGTAATTAGCAGTAAGGGAAACTATCGAACATATGGTTGTATATGGAGCCATTGGAGAAAATATGTCATTATAATATTTTCCCTCTTTCTGAGAAAATCCTTGAGCTACGAACCTTTTTTTGTATTTCTCAATGCTGCCATCAATTTCGTGTTTGATCTTGAATAACCACTTTGAAGTCACAACAGACTTCCCATTCGGTCTTGGTACAACATCCCATACATCATTTTTCACAATTGATTCATATTCCTTGGCCATAGCATCCTTCTAAACTTGTTCTTTTACTGCTTCTTCGAATGAGGGCAGATCGACTTGAATCCTAGTGCTCATAGCTGCAACATATCCATGATACCTGCATGGTTGCTTCCTTTCTCTAAATGATCTACGAATAAGAAGATCTCTTTTAGCATTTTGTAGAGTATTGCAGAGCCAAAGTGGTCTCTTCCTAGTAGGAGGATCACTTGGAGGAGGATCTACCAAATCCATAGGCTCCATGTTATCATCAACCATATCAGACTCGGGCATGGAGGGACCATCTAGAATATCCCAGTCATCATTCTCTTCCTTGGGAGGAGGAGGCGGAGGAAGATCTCTTGCTTTTCCACGAGCTACATCTTCATCCAATGTTATGTCCCTGCTAATTTTGACCTTCCTCTGACCAAGAATATATATTCTATATGATTTAGAATTTTCACAATAATCCACAAATCCTTTTCTTCCTGTAGCTTCCAAATACATGAAGATCGCTAATATTGGGCTTGACACCTGTGAATATTTCTTCGAGGGTCTTGTTTTCTAACACTTGATGAGGTAACCTGTTTTGAACATATACAACAACATATGTGGCTTCTTCCCAAAGTAAATTTCGCACCTTTTGATCATGGAGAATGACACAAGTTGCTTCTAATATAGACCTATTCTTCGTTTAAGCTAAATCATTATGTTTAGGAGTATATGGCACAATTGTTTCCTTCTTGATCCCATATGTCTTGAAAAATGCTATGAATTCATTTGACATGTATTCCTCTCCATTCTCAGACCTGAATATTTTGATTCTCTTTCCTATTTGATTTTCGATCAAGGCTTTGAATTCCTTAAACATTTCAAAGGCTTCATCCTTGTGCTTAAGGTAGTATATCCATGTCTTTCTTTAAAAGTTGTTAATAAAGGTGATGTAGTAGAGATGATCACTAATGGAATGTATAGGCATCAAACCACATATATTGGAAAGAATGAGATGGAGGATGTTTTTGCCTTGTTCTTACTAGAGGGGAATGGTTCCCTTGTTTTCTTTCCACTTTCACAACCTGAACAAACTCCAACATGATGAGCTTCAACATAGAGAATACCTGAGACCAATTTCTTCAATTTTGGAAGAGAATCATAGTGTGAATGAGCCAACCTGTGGTGCCATAACTTACTCAGATTATTGATATTATGAACTAGTGCTAGAAATGGCCTTCTAGTGACTCTATAGAGTCCTTCAAATCTTGATCATAACGTGAATGCATCTCTCATAGGTAAATCAACAGGCCAAGTAAAAACTTTTCCTTTTATGAAGGAAACCCTCATCCATTTATCTTCCAATGCAGATATAGATACAAAAATTTTAATTAATCCTGACACATACATAACATCATGCAGCAGAATTGATTCCCCAAAATTCAACTGAAATTTTATTGACCTAAAGCCTTTCACGGGATGAGTGGATTTGTCGTCTCCAAGAATGATCTTCAGCTTAGTCTCCCTCTCTACCAGATTAGAGAGGACTTCCTTGTACCCAGAGAAATGATGAGTTTCCCCACTATTAACCAACCAAATATCCCACGAATCTGGTGGAGAAGAACTAGTAAGGGTAGAAATAAGAATGTATTCATATTTATTTACAACATTACTTTCATACCTAAGAGCCCTTGAATAATTTTGAGGAGGATTATCTTCTTCACGTTTGCTTGAGGAATCTCTTCTTATCCTTTCATATCTTCTATCACGATTATTCTTTGATTGTGTTTTCTTCTTTTATTGTTGTTGTTGCTTCTAGTGTTGTAATTTTTCCTTTTTCTCTTCTCAAGACAGTCTCATGCATAATGACCTTTCTGATGGCAATTGTAGCATTTGATATGAGATAATGATCCATCATTCCTTCCTTTTGCATTTTGAGAAGGAGGCTTCCTTGATGGACCTCTTTTTGCCTTCTTCCTTTTGTCATGAGTGATATATGCAGTGGGCTCTCCCTCTTCATGCTTTTGAATCATTCCTCTTGCTATCATCCTCGATTCTTCTTGAGTAAGCTTCCCAAAAATTCATCAAAAGATGGAAGGACATTGCTGTTGCTGATTTTAGTAATGAAGGTTTCCTAAATAGGAGGGAGACCTCTAAGTGTCACAACTACTAGTTCCCTGTCAGAAACATTTTTTCTAACTCTCTGCAATTGATATCTAAGGTGAGAGATCCTCATAATGTAGGATTGAACAAATTCTCCTTTGTTCATCTTGGTTTCCTTGAGTTGATATTTCAAGGTGATTATCTCATTCAAATTATTGATTTCATATATGCCATCTATCTTGTCATACATGTCTTTAAACTTTCTTAAATTCCCAACATATGCAAGTAAATGATCTTGTAAACCATCAACTATAACTTACTTTGATTTTGACTCACCTTTCTTCTACCTATTCTTGAGGAAATTAGAAGCATTTTCTGGAGACTCAAGCATCCTTCCTTGAATGTATTCCAGCACATCATCGTTCTCGGCTATGATCTCCAACCTAAATTTCCATGCAACAAAGTTTGATGCATCACCCAACTTTTCATGCTCCTTGAATGTAGAGGAAGCCATTTTGACCTTGACTAGGAAATCTTCTTTCTGATAATGAGGGCTTCAATGCTTGTCTTCTTTTGGGTTTGTCCTTCACCTCAAATTCGATACCATATTAATTTTTTGATTGCTCTATGATGTATCAATTACTTTAGCCCAATTTACTTCTTCATTAACAATGCATCCAATTATTAGTAATGTAACCAATCATTAATTGTAACTGAAGATAGAACAATATATGCAATGACAAAGAAGACAACAACATAACCATAAGAGACAAAAGATTGGTCCAAGACCATGGAAAAACCCACAAGGGGGAAACCCTTTCAAATCTTCTTCTTTAATAGATCGTCATAAAAAGTTTTCAGTAGAGAATAAAATGAGCCCAATACATATATTTGCAATGGATATTTACAAAAACAGATCTACAGATATACAGATCTACATAACAGCAGAGAGAAACCCAGATCCACCAAATTACTGGAGCAAAATGAAGCCACCTATCAAACCTAAGGTCAAAATCCTGGACGCTCTTAGCAAAACTGGTTGTGTTCATTCGAAACTCTCTGGACGCTCTTTCAGACACTGTGTGAGGGCGTCTGTGACTGCTCAGATGCTCTCAAGAAGATTACGTGCTTGCATCTTGGGTCAAACTCACCAAAAACTACTCCAAACCCTCAAACACTCTCTTTTAGTTACTGTGCTTATGTTTGAGACTGCCTAGACACTCTCAGGACCACTCTATGCAAGCATATGGGGACTAATACAACCCGATTTGTCTTTGAAACCCTGGACGCTCCCTTAGGCTTCTATGTCAGCATCTAGGGATTTCTGGACACTATCTTGACTACTGTCTTCCAGTGTTTAGGGACTAAAATGCCCAATTCTGTGCCAGCGTCTAGGAATTAGAAAACCCTAGAGCAGTGCAAGCTTCACCCTTGTGATTTCAGACCCTTGTGGGAAATCCTTCCGATAGACCTATATGAACCAAGACGAAAGAGAAGAAAAAAAGATGGCTTGATCAATGTGTTGAAATTAACTTGAGTGTGCTTCTATTTATAGGCTTTCCTGAGAGTCCACTTGGGGTTGAGGCTGACCTAAAGAATTTTGCATGTGATTAGGGCTGACCCATTCCATTATACATGTATGAATAAAATAAATCAAAAATAAACTTTCTCTCGACCAAATACGGTGAACTTTAGGTCAATTTTGTTCCTCTCGAAAATAGAAATTTAATGTAAGAATCATCTTGGTCATCTAAGCTGTCTAAGGTGGAATTTGAACTTAGTTGCAAAAATTAACACCTAGGAGATGGAAGATCAAATGAGGGTACTCTACCCATTTTTATTTAATGTATAAATGGATTTAATATCTATAAATATGAAGGTCAAATTTTGTTTTATTATTCATTAATAGAATGCTGATGACAACGGGTCTGTAACAACCCTTTTCATTACCTTGTATTTTGTATACATAGTTGCGTGCTACCAACATAAGAGTCTCAATTGGCTAAAGAAGATGGACTATAAACTCATGAATTAAATGTAAACTTAAATGATTGGACCGATGAGAGGATGAAATGGATCCATAGTTCTGGGGGAAGAGGGAGCTTGCTTGTTTGAAAAGCCATGAAACTGCCTTGCTGGATTCGATTTTGACCCAATTGGGCTACCACTTCTTGACAACAATTATGAGATTGGATAGAGCGGTGAGGGGCAAAGGACAGTGCCCATCTCTACTCAAAGATTGAGGAATGAATAAATAGAGGATGTGTTATGAAACCAGCTCACAAGAAGATAGAAAAGATAGATCAACGCCTTAGAAATAAGCCTCTTTGAGGGGACAACCTCCTTTACATTACACACATGAACAATTCTTGGAAGATACAAATGACAAGACCTCATTTCTATATATAGGAGTCTAAGGGGTCATAATATGATCAGAGCTGACATAACAATAATAATGTAAGGGCACAATAATAACAATAGTGGGCTTCTATGGGGCACAATAATAACAATATGGGGACTACATGGGTACAACA
>APFE030813008.1:0-14091 GCA_000404065.3 Pinus taeda | reverse complement strand
TGAGTGTGAAAGATTGAAAGAAGAGATTGTCCTCCTCAGGAAGAAGGTTGAAGGGATGAACAAGATCATGAAGAGCTCTCAAGCTTTGGATGACATGCTCAGCTATCACAGATCTCCATCTGATAAATCAGGACTTGGGTATGTAGGTGAATCCTCAAACAAGGATGAAAATGCTTTAAGCAAAGGAGATGTGAAGAAGCCAGAAAGAAATGGTGATGCTCCTAGTGCCAGCAAAGGCAAGGAGAAAAATGAAAGTTGCCATAGAAGAAATCCAGCTCCAAGAAGAAATGTAGCTGATGGCAAAAAGGCAAGAGGCAATGATGATCATCAAAGGATCTCAAGGCAGCAAGGCTTCAGAAGTACATCAAGGAAACCTCCATCTCCCAGGTACCAAAGTTCATTTTTTGGTTATTGTTATTCTTGTTCAAACTTTGGTCATATGGCAAAAGACTGTAGAGCATTTCATGGAGATAGATGTTGTGGTCCCCGACAATCTCCAAGAAATAATTTCACAAAAAGAAATCATGAATTTTTATTCATGAAAAATTTTGAATGTTTCAAGTGTCATGACATTGGGCATATGGCACGAGATTGTAACTTGACATGGACTCTTACACAAGCTAGACCCATGCAAACGAAGAAAGTTACACAAGTATGGAGAAGGAAAGAAATACAATCTGAAAGTCCCTTGAACTCCCCAGCTGATCTAAATTTGTTTTGAGAAGAGTCTGCCAAAAGAAGACAAGCACACATTAAAGGGGAGCTTGTAATTTTTGTTGCTGAACTCTCTTAACAGTCACTTTTTGATGAAGACCTTTTTTTTTAAGGGAAAAATATGAAGTTAAATCTGCCATAACAGCAGAGAAGAAAAAGGGGCAGCACTCAAATGTGAAGTGTAGTAGCGCAATGAGAAAAGTATGCAAAGCATGGAGACCCTCACAGCAGTGGGAAGATAGAATATAAAACAACAGTTTTTGAATTTTGTTATGGAGCACATGCATTTGAAATGCATAGCTATGGAAGGTAGTTTCCTTCTATGTAATGTGAAAGAATATACTCACAGCAGAGTGAGTACAATACACATCAGTAAAAGAAATGTGTGACAGCAGAAAATTGAAAGGAGCTGCACAACAGTGCATTGTTTAAAAAAAATGAATGAAGACTAAGAGTGTGTGAAGCGAGGTGTAAAAAGAAAAGGCAACAGCCCGCGTCTTTTTTTGTTGTGTGGAGAATGCAACGCAAAACAGCGTGAGGATGATTTCTCTCTATGAGAAAGTAATGGAGAGTAAAGAGTTAGTGTATGGGCACACAACAGTGTGATGAAACAAAAGGCAGCCACAGTGCAAATTGCAGAGGCAACGCAGCAGCAAATAAAAACCCAGGATGACAGAGTCTATGGTTACGGGTATGGACAGCAGTGCATAAGAAAAGGCATCAGCGTGATGGCAAGAAGGAGAAGCACAGTAGTGCGAAGAAATGTGTTTTTACACAACAATGCAAATAAGAAAAGGCAGCAGCTTGAAGTTTTTGGACAGCAGCAGATGTAAGAAATGTTTACACACAGCAGTGTAAATTTGTAAGGTGGGACAGAGAAATTGTTCCAGAAAATATTGAGCATTCTGTCTTTGAAGAATGCACAACAATGCAGAGTTTGCAAAGAAATGTAAGTGAAGTGCAGCGACACAACAGCAAGTGTAGACACAGTAGTGTGGGGTAGACGCAGAAAAGAAGATGGCACAACAGTGCAGCAAAGAATATGCAGCAACATAAAAGTAATGAGTATGCACAACAGTGCAATGAATGTTCTGTTTTGAAACTGCATCTAAAGCAGTGTGTGGCAGTAATCCCTCCGTGAGAGGAAGTGAAGTTCTTAGTGTATCCCTCTATTAAAGAGGAAGGTGCTTTACAGCACAGTGTCATGGTAAATCCCTCTGTCACGAGGAAGGTGCTCTTAAGCACAGGTAAATCCCTCTATCAAGAGGATGATGCTTTTAAGCATAGTCACAGGTAAATCCCTCTGTCAAGAGGAAGGTGTTCTTCAGCACATTGTTATGATGGATCCCTCTGTCATGAGGAAGGTGCTCTTAAGCACAGTTTCAGGTTAATCCCTCTATTAAGAGGAAGACTATTTTGTTGCTTGTGGAATTGCATGTGAAGCAGTGTTGGAGAATCCCTCTATGAAGAGGAAGATGCTTTTTAGCATAAACAGGTGAATCCCTCTAGTTTAGAGGAAGATGCTTTTCAGCATAGACAGTGGTGAATCCCTCTGTTAAGAGGAAGACTCTTTTGCAACAGCAGCATGTCAAGGAGTTGAGGAAGTGTTTGGGTAAGATTGAATGCCTAGCAGGTGAAATTAAAGGGGAGTCTTGGAAATTATAATTTCCCCTGTGCGCAGGAGGCGAGCAGCTAAACCACGCGGTTAGCAGTCAACCACAGCGCCAAAACCACCGAAGCAAACCTTGAAACCGGTGGTAAGCCATCGCACCACCCTTCAGCGTAAAGCAGTTTCAGTGCAACGAGCTCCGATGCAATTTGGAGCTGACAACTGTCCAGCAGTGACGCTCGCATGACGTAAGAACCTGACATCCATCGGAAGGTAACGATGGGTCAGCTCACCCTGTCCGATATCCGTCCGATTGAACATGTTTGCTGTCCGCCGTTTGATCTCCAGGAAAGTACTGCTGTTTAAACCTGCGCAAAGTACTTACGGGTCTGTCGAAATTAAATACGCCGTGGACCATAACCCATACCTTAAATTAATGTTATGTCATATGTATGGTAAGGTTTTTAATATTTCTTACGGCGGGAGTATGGGTAAGTTTTTTTAATATTTGTTTTAAAAAACGTTGACCATATTTTTTTGTTATGTGAAAACAAAAAACTCCCACGGGGATTGCAGAATGTGTGTTATGTAATTGCACACGGTTAAAAAAAACAGGGCTCGCCCCAACCAAAAAAAAACCAAGGGATTGTAATACAATGGAGAGAAGTGGGTGTGCTATGTAATTTGCACATGGTAAAAAGATATGGTCCGCAGCACCAGTTAACAAAGAAAAGTAATGGCATATAAAAAAAAGGAAGAGCGATCCTTGCAGCGTGAAAAAGGAGCAAGGTAAGAAAGCACAGAAGTGCGGGAAATTTTTGTAATGTCATGTAATTTTGTGTGACAGCAAGTAAAAACAGAGGGTCTGCACCACCCGTAAAAACACAGAGATTAAACTTTGTATTGCAAGGAGGAATGCACAGAAGCGCATAAATATTTCTGGGTCTGTAATGTAAAAAGGGTTTTTATGCAGCAGAGTAAATATGTTTTTGTTTGTAATGTAAATGAAATGCAAAGATTGCACAGCAGTGCAGGAGGAGAAGTAAATGAAACCAGGGGACAGTTTTGGTTTCAAAACCATGAATAGTTTCACACAGCAGTGAAAAGGTAAATGAGTAAATCTCTGTAAATTTTTGTTTTCACACAGCAGTGAATGTAAATGAAATATTTACACAGTGGTGTAAAATTTCATAGGAGGCAGAGTAATTTCTTTTGTAATGTTTTGGTGAATCCTTCTGAGTGAAAGAGGATGAATATGTCTCTGTAAATTCTCAGGTGAAAACAGAGTTTTGATTTAATGTTGTTTTTGGTAAATCCCTCACAGCAAAGAGGATGAATGTATATCAGTCATTTTATTTTAATGAATAGAGATCTTTTATGGTGATGAAATACTCTGTTCTCAGCTAATTTTAAAAGGGTCCTCTGAGCAAAAAGATCCTAGAGCAAAGGAAACAGAGCATTGGCTCTGTGGTGTTTGTCTGGTTTTGGTATTTTCCCATCCCATTCCAAACAGAGAAAAATACCCAACAATGTTCTCGTATAAAAAACGTTGTCAATCTTCGTCATTACAGGGATTTTCTAATTCGGCCCTTATTTACGAATTTCGGGGCTCCGGATTCGCTAATTTTTGGGTTTTTGGTTGTGGGTTCAGTGATATTCTTCTTATTTTGGCGTGTTTTCATATAACAAGAGCTCTTTAAAAGATATACATGCCTACGCCCCTGCCGCAAAGGGTGATCCTTGCAAGGAAGAGCTGGAGAGACTGGAGGAAGTGCTGGAGAGACCGGAGAAAGAGAAAGTAGAAATTTATCAGAAAGCGGAAAGTCATGCCATGACTGAATTACGTTTGGGGTTGGGTGTTTTTTGGCCTTCAGATAGCGGGTTTAATGACACTGACATTCTAGGAGCTTTCATGGGATGTGATGGAGCCCGTATCCTTCTTTCTCACCTCAATTTACTTCGTCGTTGCATATATGTTTTTCCTGAACACATTCACAGATCTTTCATTCGAGAGCTTTTTCAACATTCGCTTCGGTGCTGGGCAGAGAAGACCGATGAAGAAGAGCAATTTCAACATAGAACGCTTTAAAAAACTTCAGAGGTTATCCAGGCCTGGGTTGAAGCCCTCTTATTGTCGCAGGCGTGTCTGTAGATATGATGATCTCTAAGTCCTGTGTAATTTTATTAGCATTTTGATGCTGACACGAGAACAAGATCTTGAATGCATCAAGATCCATGACCTATGTGCCAAAAGGTTGTAGTAATAAATATATTCGTTATACATTATATAACGACAAGTTCACTGTTTGCTGGATCGTGATTCAAATGTGTATCATTAATTATAGTTTTAAATTATATTCCTTAGAAAAACTTTCTTCTATCCTTTTGACTCCAAAATTATGTTCTTCAGGATCACATTTTGTCTCTCATATCCCTTTTAACACTCCCATGTCTAATTGGTCTTCTAGAAAATATCTAAAAACCAATAACCATAGCTGATAAACCTCTCCGATGTTCGAATGTCTCATCACTAAGTATTTAACTTTGTTTTTAACTTGTGTATAGCTTTTAGATATCAAAAAACCAATAACCATGGCTAACAAACCTGTCTGATGTTCCAATGTCTCATCACTAACCACTTAACTTTGGTTTTAACGTGCATATAGTTTTTAAGTATGAAGAAAGGAATTTTAATTGATTTAGAATGGATTTGCAAATAAATTGATGTTTTTACTGGGATTGGGGAATTTAAATATGTGAAAAAAACATATTTTCCAAAAATTATTTTTTATTTTAATTTTTTTCAAATCCTTTATATGAAGTTTGAACTTAAAATTAAATCAAAATTAAATTTTATAAAGTTTTCAATTTTTTAATAAATTCTATAAAGTTTATCTTATTTACATTTTACAAATAATTTAAATTTTTAAAATAAAAATAGTATATATAATAAGTTATCAATAAAACAATTTTTTTAATTATATAATAATTTTTTTTTTCTAATATAGTAAATTACTATAAAATTGTTATTTGTTTGTTTTCTTTAGACGTCAGCTTGAAAATAAGATAAGTAAACTGGTTGATAAGGATTACTTAACAAATTTATAAAAAAAGACCATTCATTTGAAATTAATGTTTTGTAGAAATAAATGTGAATATGGATATTGCCCACTGGATTATAGAATTTGGATCAAATATTTTTATAGAGAGATAATTTTATCTTTTTATACATCGTTAAAGTTTAGATAAAAAATACCTAACTCTCTAACAAAATAATGTTAAAAGTGATAACAATGGTTAAAAATGTAATTATCTCAATAAATTTTGCTTTATCATTTCCCCAAAGTTTTACCATTTCAAAATTTTATATTATTTATGTATTGTTGCTTACTCATTATATTTTTTTATTTATTATAAAATTTATATTACATTTATGATTGTAATTATAACTATAAATATTTTGTAGTCATAAAAATAATATATAATAATTATTATATATTATAAATGTTTTTTAATTATGAACCAAAGTACAATTTTTTCACTTTAAAAATCTTATTGGCTTCTCTTTTCAAATTTGGAGATAACTGGTAGTAATTATTAAAGCTTAAGGAGATGGCCAATCGTGCAAATGTCTTCCAGTTGCAAAAAAATTCCGATTCGACGACGTTCCACTTTTCTCGCCTTAGGTTGGGTGTAAATTGGGTAAGCTGGAATAGATTAATAGGTTCATTACACTATTTTATTTCCTTTTACGAATTTCAATTAAAGGTCGAGTGGTGCGGTCATGAGTAGTGACTCTGTAAAATGTCGGTTAGTGAGGCATGAATCATGATTCGGTAAAACGTCGGTTCATGAGCCATGACGGTTTTGAAGTGACCGCAGGTAGCATTATACAGAGTTAGGCAGTACGGTCATGAGTTAGGAGAGTTTCGAAGTGAGCGAAGGCACTATTACACAGAAATAGGCAGCAGAAATATAATTTAGGTGATTGTGAAGTTAAGTGCATGATGTGGACAGCGGAGACAACACCAGACTCAGCCGCAGCACTTGGAATTCTCCCTAGAAACACCGTCAACAACATTTCCTGGCCATTGCCACAGAATCAAACGATTTTCTCACCGCTCTTCCCTTCTCTCGCTGTAAGTTCTCTCTGTCGAAACTGAAATGAAATCACTTTTACCGGTCCCATCTCTTGTTACAGGAGATATATGGCCGCCCGCACTGATTTCGTCAGACCTTCCTCTGCAGGTCCAAATAATCACCAGCACCCAGATCGCTCTGCCCTTGATATCAGGGGTAGGGTTGCCTTGACCTAACAAGTACATGATATGTGGATTATAGTGAGTACAGAATACACAATGGGCCGCCGAAGGATTGAGTCAAGGAGGATCGATAATGCCTCAACTCACCCACTGACTTTCTCCAGATGGCCGTGCTTTGCGACGCAGAAGTCACTGTCATCATGTTCTCAAGCCGTCGAAAACTGTATGAGTTTGGGAGTAAGAGGTATGACGACCTCCCTTTCTGAAAGCTAGGTTAAGCTAGAGCTTGAGCTTTCAAACCAGGAGAGCCTGCTTGCAGAACCGCACCGTCTGCGCGTTAAGTCACAACGGCCGAGAATAACGAAGTAATTTTAGTCTGCCGCCGTAAAGAAAGGAATGTGCCGTCGCCACCGTCCTGAGCGAACAGTGGAGTCGAGGTCAACAGTTCCTGGGGCCGTAGCTGTCGTTTTGTTTTAAAACAAAGTGAGGGCCGAAGCGCTGATTGCGTAAACCATCATCTTTGCGTTCTCCCGGATGTGAGTCGCCCAAGTGTTCGAACAAATATAAGTTTTTATGAAAGTCGACGTTATTTCAAAGTTTTTTAAAAGACGAAGTCAAAGTTTTTAAAATGGGCCCAGGTTTAATTGAAAGGCTTTTATTTTAAAACGGCCACCCAAAATTGGAAGGTTTATTTAGGTTGAAGTTTAGAAAGGAAGATGTATTGAAGATGCATTCAAAAGTGTGAATGTGTTATGAGCATAATTAAAATAAGCTTCGTATATTAAAGTAATTATTAGTTTTGTTTCATTTTTCTTTCTAACAAATTGGTATCAGAGCCGTAAACCGAAAAGAGTGAGAGAACCTGGGGCCGCACTCCGTTTAGCAAAGTCGTAATCGTCGACGAGGAAGACGCCTAAACGAGTGTTAGCTTCGCAAAGTAATGAAAATCGGTATATTGTTTTCAAAAGCAAAATCGAAGCGGTAAGAGTCACGTAGGTTTGATTTTCGAAGTTATATTAAAATTTCTTTTTCAATACGTGGCAACCCTCTGTGTTTATTGGAAAAGAGTTTTGATTACTAAAGGGGCGTGCAAAAGGGTAAATGGCTTTATAAATATAAGAGGAGTTTCGAAAAGGTGTTTGAAGGTTTCTTAAAAAAGTTTTTTTATAAAGGATTATGATTATTTTTGCGTGGACATAGTGGTGTTTTGAAAGGATTTTTGTTAGGCCCAAAGAATTGAAAAAAGTGCAGGGTACAAAAAGTTTTTTTTTTTTTTGGGGGAAAGCTGATGAAATATTGGTGCTCTAAAATATTTGTGGGAGATTTTTAAAGTGATTTTTTATTGAAAGAGAATTAAAAAAAAATATGGGGAGAATAAGGTTTGGGCTTCAAAAGTTTGTTTTTATGTAAAATTTCAAGCATGTTAATATATTGGGTGAAGATTGTGCTTTATGGGATATATATTGAAAATCATATTTTTTTAGAGGTGATATGGAAGGTAGCTGCATGCAATGAGTGAAGAAGCTATAAGAAAAGACGTGACAACACTCATGGGTTGCAAAGCGAAACTGAAGAAGACTAAAAAAAAGGAATCGAAAGGAAAAGATAGAGATTATTGCGATGGTTAGAAAGGTTCAACCCATAGCTGATGAACTTAGAAGTCTAACCAAAGACAAAGAAGAAACGGAGGGTGATTGGTGTAGCTTTGATCTGCTACCACCTCCTATGTTTAAAGGTAAATATTTTGATCATTGGGTTATCAAGATGTTAACTTTTCTTAGAGCTAATGAGTTAATTGAGTACGAGTTTAATAACCCATATGATAAAGTATGCGATGGTTTAGCATTGAATTTTATAAAACATGCATTGGATGAGAAGTGTTTGTGCAAGGTAGCAAAAGCTACAACTTCCAAAGAAGTATGGAAGTTTCTCGAAGGAGAGTTTGGTGCAAGGGGGAGTGACATGCAACAATAGGTTATGTCACAAGCAAAGGAGTCAGTTGTAGATTTGAGAGTATATGAGCAAGACTTTGATAGGAAAGCAGAGCTTGGAAAATCCCACTCAAAAGTGGATGATGGTTGTCAAGACCATAAAATTGAAACCCATTATGCAAGCATGCATATGGATGGAAAAGATGCAACAAAGATTGCACAGAGAGAAGTTGAAGCCTCTGTGTGTGAAACGAAGCAAGAGTAAATAAATGCTCAAAGAATCCACTGTAACGTGGATGATGCAGATGATTGTGAATCCCACTCTGATGAGACACATGTGTATGATGACTGCAAAGTGAGATGTGAATTGGTGAATCCAGCCACAATTGATGGATTTGGTGAAGTTGAAATTATCAAGAAAATCGACAATGAGCACATGCATGCTCGAATATCCCACCATAGTGTAAATGAACATTATGTTGATGTTATGTGTGGTTTCTTTTTTGAAACAGTGATTGATTGTGGAAAATGGTAAGCGCAATGTTTGAAGGGACATTGAAGGTTGAAGCTACCATTGTAGCAGCAAGATATGAAGCAGTTGGAACTGCTCATGAAGCAGTATGTCATCTAGCAGCAATTGATCATCAAGGACATGATAAAGTGATTGAAGATTTTCTTATGAGAATATCCACTACAGCATAATAGTGGAAGACAACCTCCATGTAGTTGAAAAGAAGACAAATGTAGAAAAGGAAGCTCTCACTGAAAAAAGTAATATTAAATATGTGTTCAATATTGTTTTTGAATATGCAAGTGTTCAAACTACCATGGGAGTAGAAGTTGAAAGCAAGGTTGTTAATAAATTTGATGCATATTTGAAGCTCATTGAAGAATGGATTCAGAAACCAATAGAAAAAATTGATATGAGTCTTAAAACAACAACTTGAATAAAATAATTAAATAAAATGGTGAATAATGATCTTGAGTGTGCATATTACAGAAAAAAATAAGCAGTACCTAATGATGAAAGTGAAAAGAGTGATATGAAAGACAAATATGAACGCATTGAAACCATTTTTCAACAATGGATTCAAGAACGTATACGATTTTTCTATCCGGAAATATGCCAGAAAGAAAGACTGGTATATGAAGCACAAGAAGTAGAGCAAAGAAGACAGGTTGAAGATGCAATGTTATGGCAACTGTCCATGGTTGAACGAATATTTGAAGATGAAAGTGTAGTAGACAAGATCAGATTGTGTTTCAGCACAAATTAAAGAAAAGACAAAGAAAAATTGCAAAAAACAACAAGGAATATGGATCCTACAATAAGAACTTGCAACAAAGAATGAAGTAATTTAGAGGATTTAAAATTTGGAAGAAGAGAAAAAGAAAATGCAAAATTGTGAAAGTCTTGAGTCATTGTAAGTCTAGCTAAGACATAGACCAGTAGGCATGCTTATGTGATAGTTGAGTCATGTTTGAGTTATGTTATGTCATACGGTCGTAATTAAGAGGAAGTGTTAGAAATTGTAATTAGTCCCACATGAGGAGTTGGCTAAAATTAGAGAGTTAGTTAACTAAGTGTTGATTGTTGAGCATTGAGTCAAGTTGAGTGATGGATAAAGAGTTAGGTGTAGTCCATATTTAGAGTGTGAGTTAACTCAGTTAAGTGTGTGTGCATGTTAAGATATTTTAGGCAAGTCGCTACTAGGAAAAATTTAAATACCCTTCACCAAATTCATTGTAAGAATCAAGTTTTGTGTGATCGATAGATTTATGTTTGAATTATTAGTTTTGTCTCCTCTGCCATTCCAACAAAAATACTATACTGCTAATTTTGTGAGGACATAAAATTTTACGGTAAACTCTAATCAAAGTATTGATAAGCATCACCCATGCCAGTGAATGAATTTTCATAAGATGCTCAACATAACATTTCTTGGAACTCTAGTACTTCTCTCGTAACACACTGTAACGCTTATGTTAATTGATATAAAGATGTCCAGGGCCGAGGACATCTCACCATTTATTTCAAACGACCAAATCTCTTGAAATCCACGACGTGAGGCTGGAATGTAGGCTTGTTGCCTAGCCCTTACACTAGATCCTGCACAAGGTCTAGTCAAAGAATGAATTTCCAGGACAGGCTTATGAATGGGTATTTTTTATATCATAATATCATTACACAGTACATGTGTTACAAGTAAAAAGACAATAGAGCACACCTGCACCTTGGAATAAAGAAAGTCATTCTCCAAGTTCAAATAAATAGTGGAGAGAGTCGATCAATTTCGTTTCATAACAACTGTTCCTTGGATCAGTTTGACCTAAACATCGAATGATATTGATCTAAATCTTTTCGATTAACAGCACTAACTAACTCTGTTTCCCTATTGAATATACCTACATTAATGAACAATAGAAACAGTTGCCAACTGATAAACCCTTTAAAGAACTTTACTGATAATCCTCTTGTATTTATCTTGACAAATAGTATTCGGATTCAAAATAATCCTATAATGCGTATCACTGGTGTAGAATACAACTGAAAAAAGTATGGCATTGATCAGATGTGTGAATGGCATTTCTGTTTCAACCAACGATCACATTGATGTCATTGTGGAGTTGAAGGACACACCTGAAAACGAAATGACATTCATCAGATTTGTGAATTGCATTGTTGTTGCAACCGAAGATCATTTTGACATCATTTTATCGTATTTCAGAGAGAAATCAATTTCTGTGATTTGTTCAAACGTTGTTTATGGCTTCTAAAGTGTCATCAAACTGTTCATCTCAATTCTGAAGGAATAACTACTACCTATAAATCATACCTTTTGTCTCAATTATGTTATGATGTATACAAATAAAAGTATTGTAAAAGGAGTAACTGAAATGATTATGCATATTTTCTATATATATATATATATATTAAGTGAGAAGTTACAGAAAATGTATAAAGATTACTTGATTAAGGATTTAGCTTAGCCAAATACAAGAGAAGCATAAGAAAAGAGGAATTGTAGACACAAAATTGTAGTAGGTATGACCATTGTGAGACAAATTGGATGACTTCTTAAATAGTTTAGTAGAGTAAAAGAACATAACAACAACAGAAGGGCCAAAGCCCCAAAAGGACCTGAATCACATCTGGATCGCAAATGATGCCAATAACTACTTACTGGGGTTCACCATGCCATGCTTTACTTTAAGAGAATCTTCCCATACCGATGCCATTTCTGGGAGTAATATTCATCTTTGGGCAGAGAGCGCTCAGTGGGTGAGGGGTGAACAACTCGCTCATGGTGCATTGTTGATAGATATGCATGTTGGCTAAGGATGGGCGACACTGCCTTGGCTTCTAATATAAGCTCCCTTGCAACAAGATATTCTAGGATCGTTGGGAATGTTTTCCATTGTAGTGCATTGTTCTTGAGACCTAGAAGAGGAGAGACCCTAAGGGTTTCGAGAATGTTGTGGATAATTACAATTATCATGTGAGGTAGAATCCCCAAGGCTGTAAGAAGAGGAACTGGTTATAGATGAGGAAGAATACCATAGTTGAGGGCCTAGAGCACCAGCAATGCTTCACAAAGGTACCTAAAGGTACCTTAGTGTGTTGTAAGTGAAAGTTCAAATCAAAGATACATCCCTCCAACTCTAGAGTGGCATCTTTGTGGGAACACAGATCGTGACTTAATAGATTAAGGAGAGATCATCCATTATCACAAGTCTGCACATCTCTTGTGACTCAAGGTTTGCAACTGAGTGTCAATAACAGTGGGCAATACTCTCATCAAATTGGTGAGTGCCTTGGTTATCTTAGGGGGCGAGAGGCAACCTTTTCTTCCCATGCGAGGTATACCATGCTCCTTCACCATAGCATTTGCAAATTAATACTATAACCAACCCGTTTATCTTTCGTTTCCCTCTGTTGTTCGCAACCAACTCTTCTTCTCTCTAATGTCGTCACCTCCGCAATTCTTAATATTATCTGAAAGTAAAAGAGGATTTCCATTAGGTAGACATGTGCACAACCACTTGAAAGACCATAAATGATAAATCAAGAGGATCTTGCCACCATCACGATCTCTGTAGTGCAGGATAGACAGAGGGCATGCCCAAGCTACAACCATTCACTCATAATGAATGCCTTGAACATGTAACCAAATAAATGTTTCTATTTGCATGACAACTTGATCCCAAGGTATGTTGGAAACTGGTAATTTCCCCTGTGCGCGGGAGGGCAGCAGCAATGGCGCGCAGTCAGCAGTTAACGGAGACAGAAAACCACCCAGCGGTAAATCAAAACCAGCAGGATCATATCGCACCACCCTTCAGCGAAAGGCAGTTTCCGTGCAACGAGCTCCGATGCAATTGGGAGCCGACAACTGTCCAGCAGTGATGCTGGCCTGACATCAGCAAGTCACATCCGTCGGAAGGTAACTTCCGGTCTTCTTATCCTGCCCAATATGCGTCCGATCAATAGTGAATGTCCTCCGCCGTTTGATTGTCTGAAAAGTCTCCGCTGGTTAAGGTGTCCGAAGTACATACGGGCCTGTCAAAGTTAATGCAGCGTGGAGTAGAAAATCACTGGACCATACCATGTAATAATTTTATGTCATATGGTTTGGTAAAAGTTTCAATGTTTTCCTACGGCACATTAACATGGAGTATGGGCGGGAGGTAAATCATAACTTAAGTTTTTCTTATTTTATTAATTTGCCCATATGAAATATAAACGTGTTGACTCCATTCGAGTTGTATTGCATCGCACGGGGAGAATGTGTAATTTGTGTTCGCTCCAGCCAATGAAAACCGGAGGAGAAGAACAGAAGAAATTGCACACGGGGATATGATGAAGTGGGTTTGCAGCAGCAAATTGAAAACCAGGGGATTGTATTTGTAGTGTGAAGAAATTACACACGGGAAGAAAAACAGGGTTCGGAACAGCCAATAAAAATCAAAGGGAAATGTGAATGTTTTTTTTGGTGTGTGGATTAAAAATGTAATGTGTAGCACACGGGGAAGAATTGAATGGTATTGCACACGAGGAGAAGAGTGTGTGGGCTCGCAACAGCCATTAAAAAGAAACCAGGTGATTGTCATGTAAAAGCATGAGGTGAAAGTAAGAACAGGGTCAGCCATTAAAAAGAAACCAGGTGATTGTCATGTAAAAGCATGAGGTGAAAGTAAGAACAGGGTCAGCAGCACCTGTAAAAACCAACGAAGAAAAACCAGAGGAACGCACAGAAGTGCATGAGTGAATATTTTTGGGTTATAATGTAATGTCATTTTTGGAATGAAATGCAGCAGGGTAAAAACCATTTTGTCTTGGTAATGTAAGAAGAAAAGGAATGCACAGCAATGCAGGAGGAGGAGAAGCAAATGAAAACCAGTGGGTTGTTTTGTTTCAAAACCATGAATAGTTTCACACACAAGTGAAAAGGTAAACCTGTAACTCCCTGTAAGTTTTGTTTTCACACAGCAGTGAATGTAAATGAAATATTTACACAGTGGTGTAAAATTTCATAGGAGGCAGAGTAATTTATCTTGTAATGTTTTGGTGAAT
>APFE030813007.1:74374-106390 GCA_000404065.3 Pinus taeda | reverse complement strand
CTAACTATCCTTAGGGACTACCCCCCTTAGCATTTCTAGGACAGAGCTTAAACGGAGTGAGTAGGGAATAGGTGAGAGCCCCTACTCTGAGGGTTGTGCCTTAGAGATTATACCTTGCGGGGTTAGAAACTTTTCTTGCACTTTGGTGTACATCTTAGGCGACAACATTTTTTGGCGCTATTGTCGGGGATACGTTTACTTTGACTCGATTTATTCACTAACTTTCAGTTCTTAGCATATTGGGTCTTGAGAGTTAGGTCCCTGTTCAAGTGGCAGCTCCACTTGTTACATTTTCTGCAAGGATCTCTACTAGAAGGAATGCAAGTCTTTTGTGTAATCCTACTGCAGAACATGAAAGGGCTCTTAGAGTTTGATTACACAAGCTTCTTTCTCGTAAACTCCTTGATAATCTTGGACAAGAAGCTATCCCTGATATCCATTTGCTTTTTTTTGACTTGGTTGAAGAGGACATCATGGACTTGTTTGCCCCTTGTAACTTTGCTAGCATTCAAGGTTATCCGCATGATCTTCCAGATAATGGTCTTGACAAATTGCCATCTTTTCAAGGAAATAATGCGAATAGTGTTAAAGCTCATCTCAAACCTTTTAGCTCTTGGTTGGGAAAATATGCTAGAGGTCCCGACTATAATCATGAAGATGTGAAGATGAACCTCCTTGTCTTTTCTTTGGAAGAAGATGCTTTGGATTGGTTTACAGAAAAGCTTGATAATTCATTTGATTCATTGCAATCGATTATTACTGCCTTTAAGGATAAGTATGGAGATAAAAAAGAAGAAAGGCACTTACTTAGAGCTATCAGCACCATAAAGAAGAATGAAAATGAGACAGTGGAAGAATTTAATAAAAGGTTTAATGGTATTGTTAGAGATTTACCTCAAGATTATAAACCTACTGATAAGTCTCTTTTAGAATATTATCTTGATGCATTTAACAATGAGCTGAGATGTGCTAAACCTAATGATTATAGGGCCGCACAGACTTTGGCTGAAGGAATGGAACAATGTAGGAAAGCATTTGGGAAATCTGAGATTCGAGGTTTTGATAGGGGTCCAAGTAAATCTCGTGATTCTAAAAGAAAAGAAATTAAAGAGGTTGATGAAGATCCTGTTAAAGAGTTGACGCAAATGATTAAGAACATGGAAATCCATCAAGAAAAAATGATGTCAAATCATGCTAAAGAAATCAGTGCCATACAAGCCAGGTTGGTTCAAATGGAAAGATCGCAAGCACAAAATATACAACCTAGGAATCATCGAAATAATAATGCTTGACAAAAGTGGGGCCCATCAAATGAGCAGAGACCGCCAAATCCACTTGAGTCTGCTCATCTTGTGGAAGAAGCTCCTCCTTATTGTAGAGCTTGTGATGTCTTTCATGATGAGGCTACTTGTCCTACTGTAAGGAGAATTGTGGATAGTGGAATGATTGGGACAAGTAATCAAATTAATATTGTTGGTGATGAGCATCATTTATCCATTCAAGATTGGATGGAAGTTGTTGAAAACAGTCATGATGTGAAAAATCTTCAATCTTCATATAGTATTGATACCTTTAATGATAAGAAGGACATGATATCTGAGCTATTTGGTGAAAAGCCTTCTTCAAAACAAATCTTGGAGATCGCTCGAGATAAAGGATTAACTTATCAACAGAGAAATAAGGCGCAATGTGAAAATCATATTACTCCCAAAGTTCCTAACCCTGGTTTTTATTCTAACTCCGGATTGAATATTGATTTGGGAGGTTGGATTAATAATGCTAAGATCTTGATTCCTGTCACAAAGATAATAAAGATTCCCTCCCAAAAGGCTAAGTTATTGAAGGCTATTGATGCTCCTCGTGGTGATGTTTTTCATGAAAAGGCTCCTGAAGTTGGAATTTGAAGCTACCAACAATGTAGTTGAGTATGAAGCTTTATTGTTGGGTCTCCAATTGGCATTTAAAGATTAAATTGCTTAGTATCAAGGGAGATTCAGATTTGGTCATTATGCAAATCAAAAACAAATTTGCTTGTAAGAATAATGGACTCAAGAGCTATCGAAATGCAATTTGGGACACTATGGAACTTTTCGATGCTCTTGATCTTCAAGCCGTCCCTAGAGAAAAGAACATCCATGCTGATCAACTTGCAGTGGCGGCATCTACTTTGAAATTATCTGATGAGTTAGTAAATGATGAAATCAAGATGGAAGTTATTTTTAGGCCTTCAATTCCCAATAATGTTGAGCATTGGCAAGTGTTTAATGATGATAGTCAAGTAGTTCGCTTCTTGAATAACTTAGAAGAATTTGAAGATTTAAACATTGCTTATACGAAGGAAGGATGCAATTGTGTTAATGATGATGTGATGAATCCTATCCCCAGGGGACGACAAGCATTAGAGTGACTTTTTGATAGGCATGATGCTACAAAGAAAAGAGAAGAGAAGAAGATTGATCCAGGGGAATACATTAAGTAAATATTGGTACCTCTAGGGATCCAAAAATTGTGAAAATTGGTAAGGGTACCACGGAGGAAGAAAGGAAGAAGTTAATTGATTTACTTCATGAATATAGAGATGTTCTAGCATTTTCTTATGATGAGTTGAAAGGTTATAGGGAAGATGTCATGGAACACACTATCCCTTTAAAAGATGAAAATGCTAAACCCTTTCGTCAAAAACTTAGACAAATCAATCCTAAGTTAGCTCCCTTGGTTTAGAAAGAGCTTCAAAAAATGCTAGCAACTGGAATTATTGCGCATACTAGGCATTTATCATGGTGTTCTAATTTGGTGATTGTTAGGAAGAAAAATGGAACAATAAGACTTTGTGTAGATTTTAGAAACCTTAATCTAGCATGTAAAAAGGATAATTACCCTTTGCCTAACATGGAAACCATGTTGCAGAGAGTAACAGGTTCAGGAATGATGTCATTGCTAGATGGTTTCTTGGGTTATAATCAAGTATGGGTAAAGAAAGAAGATCATCATAAGACAACTTTCACCACACCATGGGGAACATTTGAATACATAAGGATGCCTTTTGGATTGACTAACGCTGGAGCGACTTTTCAGCGAGCTATGGACTATGCCTTAAAAGGACTAATTGGTAAAATCATTGAAATATATCAAGATGATCTTACGATTTTTTCAAAGGTTGATATTGGTCATATTGATCATCTCAGGCAAGTTTTTAACAGGTGTAGAGAATTTGGAATTTCTTTGAATCCCTCTAAATCTGTATTTGGAGTAACTGAAGGTAAATTACTTGGTCACATCATTTCTAAGGATGGGATCAAGATTGATCCTGAAAGAGTTGAGGCCATCTAGAACATTCCTTTGACTCATAACCTTAGGTCCCTTCAGTCCTTCCTTGGAAAGATCAATTTTCTTAGGAGGTTCATTCCAAACTATGCATAAATTGCTAAGCCTATTCAAAGTCTTTTAAAGAAGGATGCAAAGTTTATATGGAAAAATGATAGTAAGAAATATTTTAAGGAAATCAAAGGTTCTATCGCTAAAGCTCCTGTTTTAGCCAGCCCAGATTATTCAAAGGAGTTCATGATTTTCTCTTTCGCCTCAGAGGATACTATAGTAGCTGTTTTGCTTCAGAAAAATAAAGAAGGTCATGAGCAACCGATTGCTTTTATGAGTAGAGCGCTTTAGAAAAGCAAGCATATGCCTTGGTCAAGTCTCTTAAGCATTTTAGGACATATGTGGGATACTCTAAAGTTATAGCTTTTGTCCCGCATTCTGCTATTAAAGATATATTAACTCAAACTGATTGCTTAGGGACTAGAGCTAGGTGGGTCACTTAGATTCAAGAGTATGATTTGGAAATTAGACCCACTAAGCTTGTTAAAGGTCAAGGATTGGCCTAGATGTTGGCTGAAGGTAATGAGAAGGCTTTAGGCTTGATTTGTCAAAATAATTCTTCAACTTCATCTGAGCTTCAAAGGTTAGGAGAAATTGAATGGTACAAGGACATTATCTATTATTTGCAAAATCTTACATGTCCTAACCATCTAGTTGCTCATAAGAGAAGAGCTCTAAGATTGAAAGCAACTAAGTATTGAATCGTGAAAGGTGGCCTTGGATGGAGGAACCCTGAAGGAATAATACTTAGGTGTGTTGACGAAGTTGAATCGAAAAAGTTTATTGTTGAATTTCATTCAGGATTTTGTGGTGGTCATTACGCTGCAAAGACTACTGCCCACAAAATCCTTAGAGCTGGTTACTATTGGCCTTCGATCTTTTCTGATGTGCACAAGTATGTTAGATGTTGCCAAGCTTGTCAACTATTCACTGGGAAGCAAAAGTTAGCAGCCCTGCCCTTACAACCTGTTGTTGTTGAAACTCCTTTTCAACATTGGGGTCTAGATTTCATTGGGAAATTCCATGAGAATTCTAGTAATGGCTATTCATGGATCTTAACTACTACTGATTACTTTACTAAGTGGGTTGAAGCTATTCCTACTAAGAATGCCACTGAAAAGGTTGTTGTGGACTTTATTGAAGATAAAATCATTACTCGATTTGGTGTCCCTGCTAAGATTACTATCGATAATGCCAAGGCTTTTAGTTCTTCAAAGTTTTCATCATTTTGTTTTAAGTATGGCATTGTCTTGTCTCATCCATCTAACTACTATCCTCAAGGAAATGGTCTTGCAGAGTCTAGTAATAAAAATCTTATAACCATTATCAAAAAGATAGTAGGAGACAATAAACGGGCTTGGGATAGCAAAATCAAGTATGCATTGTGGGCAGATAGGATTACAAAGAAGAAAGCTACTGGTAAAAGTCCCTTTGAAGTGGTCTTTGGCTTGGATGTAACTCTTCCTATGCACCTTAAATTGCCAGCTTATCAACTCCTTCAACATTTCTCTATTGAAAAAAATGTTGTTCAACACAGAATTGATCAAATTGTGGAATTAGATGAAACTCGTAGAGAAGCTTTTGATAATATGTGTAAAAATCAATCTAATGTTAAGAAAAGTTTTGATAAATCATCTCGAGTTAGATCTTTGCAGGTTGGAGACATGGTGCTACCCTGGAATCGGAGGAATGAGAAACCAGGAAGTCATGGAAAGTTCGACAGCTTGTGGCTAGGACCTTATATCATCAGAGGATTTGCTGGACCAAATTCGTTTCATTTGAGCACATTGGATGGTGAACTACTAGACTTACCTGTGAATGGCCAGATGCTCAAGTTGTTCTACAAAGATGACATTTGATGCCATAAGGGCATCTTCTGTATTGTATTTCTAACCTTATGCCTTGTTATTTTAGATTTTGTTTCAGCATTTTTGTTTTTGTCCTTTAAAAAGATTTACTTTTCTTGTTAGAAAAATATTTTTGAGCTTTTGTTTCATGTGCTTCATGTTATATGATGATTTTTTTGATTATATTTGGATGGACGTTACTTATATGAACTTGTGTGTTGCTTGGGTGCAGATTTTGAATTCTCACATTCCTTTAGTGAAGCAACGTGTCCCCAAGTAGAGCGAGATGTTGACCACTCTGTGTCAACTACCCTGTAGCAGTGCACCTTTTTGCAAAGGAATTCCTTCATGTTTGCGCAGTCAAATATCCATGATTCATTAGTCATTAGTGTATTAGAGTTATAAACCCATTCTGCAATGTTTATAATGTAAATGATTCTAGTAAGACCATATACGTGTGTAACAACCTAGGTAAGCCTATTATTTTGGCGACAATTTTCATCTTAGGAGGTTTTTTGTCTCACTGATTTGTCCGTACGGATGATCGGAAGAGTTTTCTCCTCTAGCCTCACTCGAAAGATAGGATGGAATTTATCGTCAAGGTCTTAGGTGAGTCCTAGTGTTCTAGTTGAGTCTTTTGTAAAAGTGATTTGGGAATAACTTAAGCTAATTGGCTAAATTATTCTATTACAAGTCACTTGGTCGACTAAATCATATTGGTCGCAAAATTGGGTAATTTATTAAGGGTCTATGTCTAAAGGTGTTTCCCCCTTTCAAGGGTTGAGTTATTTATAGTATCTTTATGTAAAATATTTTGGTGCATGGTCCCTCATATTTAGACACCATGGCTTAAATATCTAAGGGTGGAATAAATTATTAGGACCCTTTAGCATCAATCAATTAATTTTTCTGGCCAAAATAAATTAAAATTCTAAGCCAGAAAATTGATTGATTTTTATTTTTGGTTTTCCGGCAAAAAAGTGGTCAAATAATTAGCCAGAATTTGGTCAGTAAATAAAAATGAGAGAAAAATAAATTCTCTCTAAGTGAAAAATATTAAAAAGTGAATGTGCACTTTTCAAGAAGGGAAACTCCACAAATCAAGCAAGAAAATATTTTTGGCCTAGAAAAAAAGAATGAGTTTTTCGAGGAGAAAATGTCAGAACAAAATATTTTTGGACCAAGAAAAAGGAAACATCAAGGAATTCAAATTTTCTCTCAAGCAATCAACGGTGGAGATCATTTTGACATGGATCAAGCATTTAATGGTGCACCTTCATGGAACTAGCCGTTATTCACTTGGAAGCTTCTAGAGCTCTCGTTTTTTCTATATAAGGAAGCATATGCTCCTCATTGTATCATCTCTTGATGCTGTGCTCTAGCTTTTGGTCTTGAAGCTTTTTCTATTTTGCAATAATAATACACAAGTCTTTGGGGTGGAAAATTGTGTTTTTTCTTTTATGGATATGGCAATGAATTCTTGAGCTAAGTTTTTTTTTTTTTTTTTGAATTTTTTATTTATAGGTGAAATTATTTGTTACTTCATTTGCTTACATAGAATTACTAATGTATAGCTATCTTACACTGGTAGTTAGATTTGGAAAATATTTTAGGATTGGAAGTGGCTAGCGTGCTTTTGTTTAAGTTGTTGGAATTTTCTTCCATTATATTTTTCATGTCTCATCTGAAGCTAAAAAAATATTTCTGAGGTGTGTAGAGAATATTAAGTTGAAACAGATCTCAAGCGTAAGGGGATGCTTTTGTTGAAGTTAACCAACTCTTGAGTGATTTAGTAGGAGAGCCCATTTTATTCACTTGAAAGATTTATCTGACGAATTTGTTGCAGGGTTTCTAGACTCTAGCTAGAAGAAAAATTTATTTATCTAATTTATCTCTTTTAAAATTATTGTGCTCAATAGAATAAATCTGCTATTTAAAGAGCTAGTTACATTATAACTGTTTGTAAATGACATTGATTATTTTTATTTTAATCTTTTTGTAAATATAATATTTGTAGATATTTTACTTTAGTATTTGTAAATATTTCAAACTTCATTAAAAATTAAAAATAGAAAAAGTAACAAAAATAAAAATAAAAATTATTTGACCTTTATGCTTATGACTTTCCTTTATATATTTGTGGTCTCCATAGGAACATCGTAGGTTTTGGCACTTCTTTTTATACAAGTGTATTTGTTGGCCCATCCCTCACCCACCCTAAACGGTTAGGGTTCGAGGCCTCTATTTGAATTTTGTTTTTTATTTTTATCCCAAAGCTAGGCAGTAAAGGACAAAGAACCTCTTTCGCTTCAGAAAATTTGGATGGTTTTTTTAATTTTTGTTTGGTTCTCCAATTCAGATTTGGATTTGAGTTTAATTTGCAGTCTCACAGATAAGTTTTGTGGCTCAGATTTAGGCTAGCGGCAGGGTTATAGAAACTTATAATTTAATTTCTAATCCTCATTTGTATTGGCAGAAGCAAATTATATTTTTTGCAGGGTTTCTCAACGATTTGAAGGCCTCATTTGACCAGTGAAATTTTTAAGTGGATTCACTAGCCTCATTGTCAATTTTGGCTTAGCCGCAGGCCCCTTTTTGTGGCTCAATCCCCTTGGCTGCTGGATTATTAAAATCTCTTTCTCGTTGGATATGATTTAGAGATTTATTTTGGGTTTTTGCAGGGTTTGTTGCCATCTCATAATTCTTTTTCTGTTTTGCCCTTTTATTTTTTTATTTTTTTGAAAATAATTTCTTTCATTTGTGGCATATTTCCCTTTAGCCGTGAGCTTTAGAGAAGCCTTTGTCCACAAGTGCGAAGAGTCAGATTGAAAGAGGGTTTTTTTAGCGAATTTTCAGATCTAAAGCTTCAAGAAATTCACCCAGAAATTGAAATGAAATTTAAGTCTAAACTCTAATTAATTCTCTGAGCTAGGTTGTGAACATTTTCTGCCCTTTTCTTTAGACTGGCTGTGAGCATTATTGGGTAACTAGTGGAATTTTTTTTTTGAAGGTTGAGAACTCTTTGAGTGTTTAAACTTTAAATCAGTTCTTGGTAGCATTTGTATCATTCTTGATTACTGGTCTGATTTGGTTTGGAGAGATAAACTGACCCTCACTTATTTTTTTTGTAGATTTATCATCATTTTTATTTGAGGGTTTCTCATGCTATTTTAATGATTCAACTTTATTGTTTTGCAGAGATCTCAAACCATCTTCTAGCAGAGATTATTTATAGTTTTCTGAGTCTTGGGCCAAGTTGACTGTAAGCTTATCCCTGTGAGAAAAATTGGTTGAGCATATTTGTAATTTCATTATCTTGCAGGGTTAACTACTAATACTTGTGCGCAGGACCTTCTATCACTGTTTTCTCTAATCTTCTTTTATAGCAAAGACAGACCTGGTATACTTGTCACCTATTTCATTTGAAGGGAGCTGGAATTTTAGTCCTCCTATTTGGAAAAGGTCTCCTCCCAACTGTGCAAAAGTCTGACAAAAAGGAAGATTTACAGTGATTGTTTTGAGGGAGTTCTTAATAAATTCACTTTCAAACTTCAATAATTTCAAGACTAAAGCTTAATTAATTTCTGAGCAATTTTCTTGACAGACTGAGAGCATTTGAGCCTTTTTGTTCTGAGCTGAAAGCATTTTCAGCACTAGTTCAAGGAGACTACATATAAGTTTCAAGCTTTGGGAGCGTTGAAATTTTCTTTTGGAGATGCTAAAGGCTTGAATGACTTGGGAAATTCATCATATTTTTTTATTTTACAGGCTGTAGGGTTTCAAAAGTTTGGGAGCAAGTCATTTGTTGTTAGAATCTATCACCTATTGACTTGTAATCTTGTTTTTTGGGTATACTGAGGTTTGAGGAGTGATTGGTCATTGTAAAAGAACTGTCATTGGTAATTCTCCTCAAGACATTAAAAGGCCTTTGTCTCTACCAAAAGGCTTCTACATCTTTGTAACTCACATAAAAAAGTTTATCTTTCTCTTGGGGAGCTTGGGATCTTCATCCCTTGGCATCCTGTTTCTCCTTGTTTAAAAAGGAGAGTTTGTGTTTGGTTTTGTAATTCACGAAGCTGCTCATGCATCTCATCTCTTTAGCATGCTAGATCTAACTTCAATATTTGCATTTAAGTGTTTGGTATATTTCTTGTCTCTATTTCAGATGCAATTGTAGATCTAAATGGTAATTTCTTTAATTTCCTGTTAGCAATCTCATCTGCCATAATTTGCTTTTGTTTACATCATATAAATTAAGTGAAGAACATCTTTAACTAGCGCTTCTTAAAAGCATTCTGAGTTTTGTTCTAAGTCAGCATTGTCCTTGTTGTTTCATTGATCATTGTCATTAACAAGTAACCTTGTGTTTTGAAGCATTTAGCTACTTTGTGATTACAAGTTTATTGGCGTTTTACTTTCCTTGAAGCAACATTGTTATTATTGTAGTCCATTGAAAATCTTGCATTAATATTTGCATTCTAAAGTTAGATTCTGCATTCCACTTAACTTAGTTTGCATCCACCTATCTGGCTTTGTTTAATTTGGTATATTGTTATTTTGTGAGCACTTATCTTTTTTTTGCTTGCTCATTGTCCATCGATATTGTTACATTTATTTGAGCATCTCTTTAAAAGCAAAGTACAAGTTTTTTTTATTCTTGCAAGGTAGATTTTCTGCTCATCTTTTAATGTTGTGTCATTTCCAATACTAATACTTGTAATGCAACATTATTTATCTTGTGATTTGAAATATCTTGCAAGTGTTAAATCTCTTCTAAGTATTGTTATAAGGCACTGGTTTATCATTGTATCTAGTCGTTGTCTTATTTATCTTATTGGGATTGTCCTGTCAAAAATTTACTTTGCTTTTTTAGTAATCAAGCTTGCTAAATAATTTTAATTAAGTTGCTTAGATAAAGAATTGCCCTGCCCTTAGTCTCCTAGACTTGTTGTTGCAACAAGTTTTTCCTTTCTAACTATCCTTAGGGACTACCCGCCTTAGCTTTTCTAGGAGAGAGCTTAAACGGAGTGAGTAGGGAATATGTGACAGCCCCTACTCTGAGGGTTGTGCCTTAAAGATTATACCTTGCGGGTTTAAAAACTTTTCCCGCACTTAGGTGTACATCTTAGGCGACAACAGGGCCGACTTGGACAACCAGATGACAATTATTTCTCCTTTGATTTTTTGAGAATGAAAATACCAACCACAGCTACAATTTCTCAATGCTTATTAGATGCTTTCGTGCGAGCTGTTCATTTACTTTACCTAAATGGACCTGCGAGATGCTTGCATGGATTATTTAAATTAGAGACCTATTGATCTCAATCTAGACCAGGCATACTTATTAGATGCACTTGTGTGAGCTATTCATTTAATTTATTGGGCTCTTTTATATGCGTTGGTCTTCTAGCTATAAAGCATTGCTCATTGTTGTGATTATATTGTTATATTTTTACAAGTGTCCATCATTTTAATTGGACCAGAGCCTCTGTATTTTTATGAATTGATTATTGGATGTCAGACAAATTACATCTTAGACAGAAACAGATATTCTTCATTAGATAAATGACAAACTATTCACAAGGTTTAGCAGATTAATTAGAGAACTGAGGCTACCCCAGATTTAGGTTGTTTCAGCAGAAGTAGAAAGCTGAATTTCCATTTGATGAGAAAAGAAATGGATCCATAAGTCATTTTATATATTAAATGTCCAGTTAAAGGAGTCTGGTTGAAATTTATTTGTTATACAGTTATACTCTGAAATATGCTGTACTCAGTCCCATAGGCTGGAGTCTAGTGAAGCATAACGAGTCTAGGGAAGCATAACAGCCTAATTTGAACTAGCAAGCTTTGTTTCTGCTGCCATATTTGAGCCATATCTTTAGTTTGTTACACTATAAGCTTTAAAGCAGCTTACAATATTTTTGATAAGTGCATGTTCTGTACACAAATGTGTGAGTAGACCATAGATGTATTGCATTAATTCATCAAGATTTAATCGAATTTTTTAGTGTTTGAGTGTTTTGATTGTCGGAGTGACACTTTTGCTGCATGTATATTATAAGATGACTGCAGCTTGGTTGTAATGACGTATTGAGGTTGCAATAAGAATTTGATTAACTTATTTTTGTGAAATTAAATGAGTCAAGTAGGTTGTTTTCTAATTTATTGTCTATCATCATTTTATGTTTCTACCTATAATGTAATGTTGAAATGTTGCAGTTTATTGTTGGAGATGCAGTTGATTATCAGGTCACATGAAGGTCCTGATGCAAGGGAAAAACGACCTGGATTAGCAAGAATGCATAAAGGATACACAATTGACCATGATGTGCAATCAGGAAAGCTGATCACTCTTTTTAGTGCTCCAGATTATCCACAATTTCAGGTTTGTGCTAGCACGAACAAAACTTTTGGGAACTTATAATTTGTGGAGTATATGGCATATAGATGTTTTTTCCTTGTTTTCCTGTATTCTTGATTCTCAAGCTGTACTACTTTTTTTCTCACACATTGTTTATTTAAATTATAACATATGGCCGAGGCATAGGTAGGACAGTATGTTATGTACAATCAAGAGGCCAATTTGGCAAGATGGGAGTCTGGGTGTTATCTTTGTATTAGCCAGACTTTGTGGAACCAACAAGGTTTATACCTTGTTTCTTTTAATTAGTGTATTGAAAAACTATTTGAAACTTTTCAAACTCATGAGAAGTTGGTTATTAAGAGTCATCACTAATGCTTGTGGGAGATGGGTTGTTCATGATTGGCTTAATGCGCGACCGTGGTAGCTCCACTCCTTAAATAAGGAGTACTGACCTTTGAATGAATATTCACAAGGCACAATACTTATATAGGTTTTGCAAATGGGGTAGCAAGATAAATGGGCTAGACTATGGGGAAAAATTCCATGGCTAAGTGCCCTTGATCTAGAGGAGTCTTGGAATGGGTGACCTTCCTAGGAAGTCTTGATTACCAGGTCAAGGTCTTGGAGATGGCGATTGATGCTGTGATTCATTTCACTAGTTTTAGTCATGCTTCTTCACCCCATGAGCATCACCCCATGCAATGAGTGCTAGGTGGCCATCAAACTCATGAGAAATTGGTCATTATGACTAATGCTGATGGGATATGGGTAATGCATATGACTTGATACTTTATGTAGTTAACTTGAAAAAAATGATATATCATAATGCTGGACTGTGGAAGCCCCCACTTTCTTAGGTAAAGGGTAGAGATTATTGAATGAATAGTTCATAAGGAACAATACTTGTGGGGGTTTTGGAAATGGGGTACCAAGTTAAGTGTCTTTGAGTATGGGGAAATAGTGTATGATTAAGTGTACTTGAGCCATAGGAGTCTCAAGATGGGTGATCTACCTCATAAGTCTTGGTTATTGGGTGCAAGTCTCCAAGGTGATAATTGATGCACTGTGACTCATTTTGCTAGTTTCAAATTCAAACCCACACTTTATCCCTATGAGCATCAATTGATGTGATGAGTGCTAAGTGGCTATTTAAAGTCATGAAAATTTGATCATTATGACCAGTGCTCAGGGGTGATGGGTCATGCATCAATGACTTAATAGTCTAACTGGTTATCCTGAAAATTGATATATTTGAAATCATGTTTCACTTAAATGTTGATGGGCAAACTATTCAAGAAAAAGAACGAAAAGTTAAGATGGTAGTTTTTCTGATTACAAAGTTCACAAATGGAGTGTTCTATCCTTTCTGCATGTTTATAAATAATCGAAAAGAAATAAAAAGACATGAAAAGACGTCCCTCATATATACAGATTTCTGGACTAGTGTACATGTCATCAAACTTCAAAGTATGATTTGTTCCTTTTCCAGCTTGATCGCATAACAGCTGTTGGAGGTTGAAAATCACGCAGAGATTTTGATTAGAAAATTTCTAATATTTAATATAACATTAGTCAGGTATAGGACCTAAGAAGTAATTATGTCCATTCTCCTGCCTATTTGGGATTTGAAGATTTCATCCTTACCGAGATAGTATCATAGTACCACGGGAATAATGTGCTCTGATTCATCTTGAACCATTTCGTTTTTTATGTTATTTCAGTATGAATAGAAAGTAAGAAGACTATATTGGTCTCCTCAATGACTTGCTTGATCTCTTCAGTTCCCACATCGGACCTTTAGGCTGACCCTTAAACCATCTTATGTTAAATTCGTATGGCTAAGGTTTAAGACTTACTGTGTCTTTTCTATGCACAATAATATTGGAATACCACTTCATGTATAAGGCATACAAATAGAGTCTAAGTCCTATATCGCATGGTGTGGTTTTGACGAAAAATCAGTGACATCGCGATTTTTTCCTGCAGCCGAAAAACCGCTGGGTAAAAATCGTGACTTTCCCGATTTTTTTTCCAATTTTGAAAAAATGAATATATTTTGTGTTTTTTAATATGTGTCGGGGTTTGTCGATTTTTGCTGATTTTTTTGCCGATTTTGCCGAGGTGTTTTCTTGACCCTTGCCGATTTTTTCAGCACTGGACTGATATATAATATATATTATATATATATATATAGAATAAATTATAGATTAACAATTCTTTAATGAAATTGATATATATTACTCATTATATGTAGAAATAAATTTATATTAATCTAAAAACCTTGTGAAGTGAAATATTATTTTGTATAAATAATATATGAGTTTATGTTCACATAAAGAATTTAAGTAATAATTTTTATATCATGTAATATACTTTATAGAGTATTGCCAAGAATAGTTGGACCCTCAGTTGGAACCATGAGTAATCTCCTATTGATACCACAATCAATGATTGGTTTCCACACCCACACTCTCTTCGCTAGGGTACTCTATTTTTCCATGTTTTATGCTTTTGTGCAACTAAAGTGGGTTCCATGCGATGCCAACCGTTGGGGCTGCTTCATTTAGTGAATGATAAAGGGGTCACAAGCAAAGGCATTCAATGTGGTTTGGATTGTGAACAGAGGCCTTGAAGTGAGCAAACACTTTAATATTAATAATAATAATTGTTGATTTGTTGAAATCAAATCCAAAATCAGCTAGTGAGGATCTGGTCTTATTATACTAGCGATGATTGGTTGAAAATGATTTTTTAAAAGGAAATGAGGGTGGACCTAAAGCTGAATTGAAACTTAAGCAAATTTGAACTTTGTTTTGAGGTTCGTTGAACTTTGTACCTCAAGGTTTAAGCTCGACGAACCCTATGACATAGGACTAGTCTTTGATAGAAAAGGATGTTCCAACCTCTAGGGTCACTTAGTGACAGAAACCTAACCTTTCCTTTTAATATTTGAACTAGATCTTCAAATGATATGAATGTTACCCACCAAAAAGTGGGTAACCCCTAGGAAATTTTTTTGCTTCTCTTTTGACAACCAACCAACAACCTTATGATGATCAACACAACAATATGATAGGACTCTCCACCTATTGCTCTAGTCAGATCTCTCTCCCATCTAGCATTTCTGGTTAATAATCTAAACTTAAATAACCAGATTTTAAATATTTCCAGATTTTAAATACTTATTATTAGACTTAGGAAATATTTAAAATCTGGTTAATAATCTAATTAAGTCATTTCTAGGCGGAATTTCCAGAAACGATTTCTGGGTTTTGGAGATCTTATGTATTCTAGCCTCTCCACCAAATTTCGTGGCTAGAACACATTCGATGCTACAAAAACTAACTCTCTTAGTGAGGAATGTGTTCTAGTGCTGCACACCCTGCCACAACACCCTGTCTCTGCATCATCTCATGTCACGCTGTTGATGTCTGGCTGATGCTGCCCACCAACTACTGCGCAACTCTGAGATACGCTACTTCAGTTCTACTGACCCTACTGAACTACTTCCAACACTGCATCTGCACTGCAACTCCCTCTCATCTGTTACTGCTGCAACTGCAACTGAAAAGCATCCAAAATACTAAAGCAATTGTAATCAGTATAATGCATCTGTCTATCGAGTCTCTGATTGCTACTAGCCTCTGCATTGTCCACTAAAGACTTTGTGCTGCCGCTGACTCTGCACTGTGCCAACTGCATTGCTGCCAACTCTGCACTGCGCTCCCCAACATCTCATTGCTACTAGTTTTTGCACAGTCACTTGGTCTTTGACTGCATCTACTTCCACTGAATACTTTGGGCCCCCGTAGCCAGGTATTGATCGAAGAGGTGGTTTCCTCAATGACCCTGCCCATTTGTAGCGCTCTGGGGTTACAACACCAAGTCAGCCCACCTCACTCTTGGAGGTATATCTGCAAACATCGCGAAGTCTTCCTCCAATCTGGAGGAAAGCCTATCGATCTCAGCTGAGCCTGCCTGTTGGTCCTGCTTCTCCTCCTTGTCCTTCTACCTGAGACGACATTGGGTATTGTAGTGACCAAGCTCACCACACTTGAAGCTCTTGACCTTTGATAGGTCCTTCTTCTTCTTCTTCTCTCTCTGTCCCTGACTACGATCCTTTGATGCAAGGGCCACATTTTCCTACTCCTTCACCATCTTCTGTTCGCTGCTACTGTTGCCATTGATGGAGCTCTTTAACAAAGCTCGTCTGAACTCCTCTTGTTGCAAATCGGCCCACATCTTGTCCCATCTTGGCAAGGTATCTCTGCCCAAGATACTTTGGACGAATACCTTGTTGAAGAATCTAGGGGAAAGTAGTGTAGTGTGATTCTTCGTTATTTGATTACAATTTGTGAAGTATTTTTACTTTTCCTTGTTAGCTTATTCTTCTTTGTCTTCTTATTAGTGCATGTGTGTGTACTTCATCAAACTGTTACCAAAACATAAAAACAAGAACACAAGATGTTGGCTCTCTGCTAGGGCCAAAATCTCTCTTCTCTTGAGAGGAAAACCCTTGAGTGAATTTCACTTATTGAAGCTTCTAGTGAACAATGCCAAACCTTAGGCCCCTGACGAGAATATCCTCCAAGCACAAGTCAAGTCCCCCCCTCCTTTCTGCACTTTGTTCCTCAGCACATAGGCTTCCTCCTTTTGGCACTTCGTCCTCCTCCTTTGATTCTTATCTAGAGATAGACCTTCCTTGAGTGAGCCTTCTAGATGAGGTGTTCCTTTTCTATCCCTTGCTCAAGTAGTCTTCTTAAGTGAGATCCTTCTTGATGTATGGGTGTATGACTGTACCGCTGTTCTTTTTCCCTAGTTTTCTTATGTGTGGAAGGTACCCTTAGTGAATTAGGGTCCTTCCACCTTCGCTAGGCTTGGGAGTCCTTGTAGACTTGATTTCTCACCCAAGCAATGATATGTCATGGATTGTTTACCAGTTGCAGACTTGTCCTCTTCTTTTCTGCACGTGTATGTTTCTAGCCCTAGAAACAGTCCTCTTCTCCTCGGCCTTATTCCTTCTTCCTTCGTTTGTGAGGGTCTCTTCTTCGCTCTTAGAGGGAGGCCTTATAGACCTTAATTTCTAGCCCAAAGAGTGATAAGTATTGGACTGATGTACTGCTGCTGTTATGACCGCAGAGAGGCCTCCTTCCTTCACATATGTGGCTGTGTTTGACCCTTAGAACAACCCTCTAAGCTTCGGTCTTGTCTTCTCCTTCTTCGTTGCACTAGAGGCTCCTTAAACTCGTCATCTTTATCTCCTTTCTTGGCGTCCCTTACTCGCTGATTTCAGAGATGAGTTGCATTATCTTGGAGAGGTGTAATGACCCTTATATATAGGTGTTTGCTCCTTTTAGGCTGACTTGAGGCCGACTTGACTTTTATGCTTCAGATTTCTTCTTTTTAGGATGTTGTTGCTTGGAGGAGGCTTGTGACTTTGCTTGGAGGTATTCTCTTGACCATAATACATACACATACAAGGTGTAACATGCCCTTAGGGTCTTCAACCTTTTCTTTTGACTATTGGACTCACCTATAACACTTTAACTAGTGCTAGACCTATTTCAATGAGCAAGAACCTCATTGACATATATTATAAAAATAATATTTCTTTTCTTGAATAAGTATAAGTATCAAAAGTACATTTATGAAGACCAAACCTAGTTACATTTCCTTCAAGACTCCCACTTAATGAGGTATTCATACAACATTACAAGGTATTTGGCTATTATCAATCTTAGAAGAATTCACATAAGAGGAATCAGATTTGCAATCCATCTATTATAGCATCATATCCATCAACATTGTTATAGTGCAAGGCTTTGACTAACAACTCCATCTCTTCATGAGATCATGAGCTACAATGCTGGCGAGACCAATGATTTATAGACACCTTCATCATTGTCTCTCAAGGTACATACCCACCCGAGTGTTCACTAAGTATGACCTTCTAGCACTATTCTTATCTTGGGTTCCCAACCCTGAAAGAATATTGCTCGTCTTGCCTACTCTTGTCTTGGATGCCCTACACATCCTCAAAGAGTATCAGATGCCAAATGATTACCCAATCCTCCCATGCTTTCTTCCCAAGTGAAGACAAGAATGTTGTGTCTATCTTGTGTCTACATTTCCATTCATGGCCTTCATCTAGACTTACAACTGTTAGTCTTGGTCTAGTGCATGACCCATGAAATGGAAAAACACAATTGTCACTCCTTTGTAATCAGGGGTGGTCCAAAATTCCCTCTTGATCAGGGACTTGTCAGAGCTCCCTCTTAACTAGCGATGCTTTCATTCATCAACAACTTCTTCTTCATGGGTCCTTCAGCTGCTTTCTCTTCTTCCTTGCTTGATGTCATGAAGTCTTTGTTCACACTTCTTCTAGGTAGGGCACCATCCATCAATCACTTTCTTTCCTGGTTTGTCATGTCATTGCTTCCTTCATGGAAAGTGGCTTTCATGTCATGCATCAAGTTTTCTTGTAATCTTGGCTACTCTTTTGTCATCTTGTCCATGCTTCAGAATATTCTTCTCATGGATGCTTAGTTGTACTTTCTTGTTTACATGCTTTGACCAAGTAGCCCATTATGACTTCATCCTGATATTGCTTCAACATTGCTTTTTCTTTTGCTAGATGGCTTCTTCATCACGACATCTTTGTAAAGTAGAATTAGTTATCTGCATCTTTTATATCTCCAAGGCCTTCATAGGTGTCAAGGTCCTTCCTTCCTTTGTCAGATTTGTCCTGCCTTCTTTTAGGAGATATCTTCAAAGTATCTTGCCAGATAGTGATTCTCGGTGATCATGGTGTTCTTCACATCCTTGATCTCTTTCTTCATTTGCTTCTTCTTAGATAGATAGGTCAACCATCTTCTGCTTCTTGTGAGAGCATTTCTTCATCGCTTGCTTCCTGGACTAGTCAACATTTCTTCTTGTTTTGTAGTCAACAATCTTATACTCCTTATGTGAGCATATTCTTTTGTTTGACCTTCATTGAATTGTAGTACATGCCTTCGAGCATGTTCTTGGTGAAAGAGATTCTTTCATACTTGATCATGTTATAGAACTATTCCCATGACTCAATAATATACCAATGATAACATGACTTAAAATTTGATGCATACATACCTCATCTTGATTCTCCTTTGATCATCTTAGCTTCATTTGGTTGTCCTTGGTGTGGCCCTTCTTACTTCATCTTAGCCTGCCTGCATATCATCTTTTTCTTGAACCCCATGAATGAGATTCCAAATGAGACATCTGCTTTGGTTCATGAACCTTCTTTTGAAGATTCCGTTATAGGATCTTAAAGACCCTTGCCTTGCAAATGTTTCTTTTCTTTTGATGACGGAGGTCTTCTAGGATTCTTAATCATGATCAATTTTTCTTTCATCATGGATGATGTCCTATACTAGGTATGCTCCTTCTATATGAATATCTTGAGCTATATCTACCAAGCTCCTATATTCTAGAAGATATTTCTACTCATGCATTTTTACTCTCATTATAAATGCTACATCTTCATGAGTATCTAGAACTCTTATATACATCATGCTTCTAGATTCTAGAAGATGTTTCTAGTCATGCAATTTTATTTTATTCCTACATGCTCCCATACTACTCAAAAATTTGAAAGAAGACTTGAAGTAAAGAGTTTGACCGAGTCATAGTAGAGACCTTGAGGATCTTCCTTCTTTTGCTTCTTTCGTTGTCCTTCTTAAGCTTAGGGCAATTCCTTTTGTACTGTCCATATTCCTGGCATCCAAAACATTGGATTTTGGACATGTCTTTGTTGTTTGTTCTTCGTGGACCAAATTTGCCAAATTTACCCTTTCTCTTGGCCATGCTAGCAAATGCTTGCTCCTTTGATCCCACATCTTCTTTTGCTTTGAGTCTGGTTTCATCTGTCCTGCATATAGACCACATTTCACTAAGAGTAGTTGCATCCTTCTTAGCATATATGCTCGATGTGAAATTGCCCCAATCCTCAGGTAGAGCTTTGAGTACTACAATTGTCATCTCTTTGTCAGACATGACTTCCCCAAGCTCTTGAAGTTGATCTCTCATTTTAGATATTTTCATGAAGAGGGAGCTATTCCTTCCTTTGTTATCTTCATCTTGTACAATTCATTCCTCAGAGATATTACTTCTCCAGTTGTGGATACTGAGAATAGCTCTACTAGCTTATCATAAATTTCTTTTGATGTATCAAACTTGGAGACATAAGGAATGAGAGAGTTTTTGATTGATTCTATCAGAATCCTTTGAGCTCTTGTCTCATCCTTATTGTATTTGGCTAAGGCTCGAGTTTGTTCCTTAGCAGGGATAGTGATATTCCCTTTAACATGTTCTAGGAGTTCATTCTCCTTCAGAAGTAGGTCTGTCCTCTTCTTCCATGCAAGAAAGTTATTGGTACCTACCAATTTATTGCTTTCCTTGCAAAAAGACATTGATGTATATTCAAAAGGGGACATGTACTTACCTGATAGATTTTGAGATGTAATGGATTTGCTTCCTCCTTGAAGACTTGATGGCTTGCCTTCCTAGGATCTTGATGTTCTTTAGGTTGCCTTCTTCAAGTGTACTTGCTTGATGACGAAATTTGCTTGATGACTTGTAGCTTGATGTAGGTCCCGCTTCAATTTGATCTTCTTTGTAGGTGCTTTTATGTAAGGCTCTTCTTCTAGCTTTGTAGACCTCCTTGATGAATGATGGATTGTATACCCTTCTTGTCCTTGAAGTGATCGAGACTTCTAGGCTTGATGTTTCAACTTTGTAGATGCTTCTTCTTGATGAGTGTTCTTGAGTTGCCCTTTCCTCGATGTGTCACCTTAGCTCTGAAACCATGTTGAAGAATCTAGGGCAAAGTAGTGTAGTGTGATTCTTCGTTACTTGATAACAAAATGTGAAGTATTTTTACTTTTCCTTGTTAGCTTATTCTTCTTCTTCTTCTTATTAGTGCGTATGTGTGTATTGCATCAAACTGCTACCAAAACATAAAAACAAGAACACAAGATGTTGGCTCTTTGCCAGGGCCAAAACCTCTCTTCTCTTGAGAGGAAAACCCTTGAGTTAATTTCTCTTATTGAAGCTTCTATTGATCAATGCGAAACCCTAGACCCCTGACTAGAATATCCTCCAAGCACAAGTCAAGTCCTCTCCTCCTTTCTGCACTTTGTTCCCTGGCACATATGATTACTCCTTCCGACACTTTGTTTCCCGACACTTTGTCCTCCTCCTTTGATTCTTGTCTAGAGATAGACCTTCCTTGAGTGAGCCTTCTAGATGAGGTGTTCCTCTTCTATCCCTTGCTCAAGTAGACTTCTTAAGTGAGATCCTTCTTGATGTATGGGTTTATGATTGTATTGTTGTTCTGCTGCCCTAGTTTTCTTATGTGTGGAAGGTACCCTTAGTGAATTAGGGTCCTTCCACCTTCACTAGAGAGATAGGCTCCTTCGCTAGGCTTGGGAGTCCTTGTAGAATTGATTTCTCACCCAAACAATCAGTCATGGACTGTTTATGAGCTGCAAACTTGTCCTCTTCTTTTCTGCACGTGTGATTGTTTCTAGGGCTAGAAACAGTCCTCTTCTCCTCGACCTTCTTCCTTCGTTTGTGAGGGTCTCTTCTTCGCTCTTAGAGGGAGGCCTTATAGACCTTAATTTCTAGCCCAAAGAGTGATAGGTATTGGACTGATGTACTGCTGTTGTCATGAGCGCAGAGAGGCCTTCTTCCTTCGCACGTGTGGCTGTGTTTGACCCTTAGAACAACCCTCTAACCTTCGGTCTTGTCTTCTCCTTCTTCGTTGCACTAGAGGCTCCTTAAACTCGTCTTCTTTATCTCCTTTCTCAGCTCCCCTTACTCGCTAATTTCAAAGATGAGTTGCGTTATCTTGGATAGGTGTAATGACCCTTAAATATAGGTGTCTGTTCCTTCTTTTAGGCCGACTTGAGGCCGACTAGATGACTTGAGGCCGACTTGACTTTTACGCTTCAGATTTCTTCCTTTTAGGATGTTGTTGCTTGGAGGAGGCTTGTGACTTTGCTTGGAGGTATTCTCTTGACCATAATACATACAGATAGAAGGTGTAACATGACCTTAAGGTCTTCAACCTTTTCTTTTGACTATTTGGCTCACATATAGCACTTTAACTAGTGCTAGACCTATTTCAATAAGTAAGAAACTCATTGACATATATTATAAAAATAATATTTCTTTTCTTGAATAAGTACAAGTATCAAAAGTACGTTTATGAAGACCGAACCTAGTTACATTTCCTTCAACATACCTGCCACTCCTCTGAGACACTGTTGAGTGCCAATCGCACTAGCTCCGTGGGTTGAGGCGCTGCCCCAACAACTGCAAGTTGATCTCGAACCTCCTGAATCCTGGTGAGGAAGGGATCTATGCGTTCCCCCTTCTGCATCCTAATGCATTTCAACTTCTCCTCTAGGTACATCTTCCGCTGCTTGGAAGTACCCTGGTATAATGTAGAGAGAGCATCCGACATCTCTTTGGTCGTTCCCTTGGCCTCTATATGTGAGACAATATGGTCCCGGACTCCATCCAGGATCAACCGCTTCATTCGCGCCATCTCCTTCCTATATTCTTTGAGCTGATCTGCATCCGTGGGAACTGCCACTACAACATCAATGTAGGCTTTCAGGGCATATTCATCTAGAAGGAAGGACATCCTTGCCTTCCAGATGACATAGTTGGAAGCTCCATCCAACCTGTCTTGTTCACGAAGCCCATCAGTGGCCATCTCAACGAACTGTCGAAAAATTCCTCTGTCCTTCTGCCTAGTTGCTGCTCTGCTATTCACACTCCCTTCTGGAGTGAGAAGATCTGCTCCCAACTACTGCTGATCTGCAAGGAAAATTGAATTTCTTGAGACTAGAAGTTCCTGGAGGAAAATTTTCCCTTTGTGTGTGCTCATCTCTCTTCCAAGCCGACGCTGGCATTGTGCTAGCAAACTGCTGCAAAAACTTCTACGTCTAGCTAGAGGTCCACCCAACGAAAAATCTGAGTTGCTCCTCTGCCTCTGGTAGCACTCAATCTGGAAGGATCGAATTTTTCTGCCTCTCAGAAAAATTGGTCTTCCTCAAGCAACTCGATCTCCTGGCAAAAGACTGCGCTGCCATTGGGAATTTCGGCCTGCTGCCCACACTAAGCAGTGAAATTCCTTCTTTTTGCCTTTGAGCTCTCTAGCTCTCTAGCTGATCAACTGCACTCTAACAACATGTGAAAATTCCACAAATTGGAACCCTATTGCAGCAACTGATATTATTTCTCCTAATTCTTAATTAATTAACAATATATCTGCTACGACAAATATCAAAATAAATACACTGCAACCTTCACAAATAAAATTATGCGAAAAAAATAAAACCTTGGAAGCTAAGAAATGCTAGCGCTCATAAAATTAACACAATTATTTTTGGACAAAAGTCCTCGGGAAAACCCAAGGCGGGAAAACCGGTGCAACACTTGAGGGTTTTATTATCATGCAGCAGTGAGAAATTCTGTGTACAACTGGATGCCGAAATCTGGCAATCCTACAGAGAAAAATAATGGCAAAAATATAATGTGGAATTTTCTCATCCCACAGGCAATCCCCAACACAACATTCCTTTAGAAACTCGATCCTCTGACCCTCTGCACTGCTCTGCTCAACTTGCTTGACGTCAAGCCTATGACTGGTCTCTAATGAAGTCGTTCTTTCCTCTGCTGGCTAGAAAAATGCTTCTTTGACACTTTGGGACTCCTTCCCGACCTCTAGAACTGAAGATGTCAATCCTTCTCAGCAAATTGAACTTGCCTCTAGAAGCTGCCGCATTGCCCCAACGTCAACTTATCTGTGGATCTTTTGCCTCTCTGTAAATGCACTTGCTGGATCTTGAATACTTCCTCCAAACTGTCTCTGCCTCTCACACACTACTTCGAGCTCTAGCTCTCTTTGACAACTGACTATTGCTATTCTGGAAATCGATCTGCCAAGAAATCAAATTGCTCAAGTGTCCTCTCCATCACCACATTGACCTCCTCTTATAATCCTCCGTTGGAGCACCAACAACCAAGATTAAAACTTAATCAATGGCTAGGATCATCTCTGGATCGATTCGTGCGAGTTTCTAGATGATTCTTGCCTTGACTTAATTAATACGGATTAATTAACCATATTCCCTAAGTTTAGAATTAAGAAATATTTAAAAACTAGTTATTAATCTAATTAATTCATTTCTAGGTGGAATTTCGAGAAACGATTTCTAGGTTTTGGAGATCTCATGTATTCTAAATTCTCCACCAAAATTCGTGGCTAGAACACATCCGATGCTACAAAAACTAACAAAAGACACAACTTAGGTATTGTTGCCGCAAAATCTAGGAGGAAAGAATGAGGGATGCCCTACAAGGCTATCACTAGACCAAGTGATAACAATGATGTAGTAGCCCACTGTCAACACAATTATTGCCCTTGCTCTTTATGGACTTCCACCAATGGGAGGAGTCTTTGTATAAGGTCACCTACAATAGATATTCTAGGTTTTAATGTATGAGGTGACTTAAAGCCTTCTAAGGGAAAGACAATTTAGGTGTAGGCTCCAACTATGAAGAGGATGCAATTCACTTTCATTAGAGAGGCCAAAATGGGGCAACACAAGACCTAGGGTTTGATTGATATGTTGTGATTTGGGATGGCCAAAGGTCAAAGTGTTAAGAAAGGGTTTTCCATAATGTGTTTCAACAAGGTTATGGTACATGAAACCCTCAAGAGGCCCTCAAGTTGAAACTATAACCAAATTAGGGTTTTACACTAGGGCAAGAAAAATTATGGATGAAATTGGAGTGATTTCCCAGCAAGGGGAATGATTTTGAGGAAACCACTACAATCCTCAATGTTTATACTTTCCAAGACCAAAAATGCCCTTCCTAGTCAATTCACATTAAGACCTAGTTGGCTACTTGACTGTAAGAGAGCCGAATTAGAGAGAGAAAAAATTCAAATTTATGGATAAAAAGTAGTTGAATCACCGACAAGAGTTGACCAATGCCTAGTCCTTGGGTTGATGGAGTCTATGGAGGTGATAGATTAGCCAATTCTCGCAAAGGAGTAAGGATGTTTGATACCCTAGCACAAACTGTAACTATTGCCTTTGTGAGGGATTACAATCACTTGGGAGAGCTATAACCAAGATCACCAACGGGAATGCCATTAACATATCATATAATGAGTAATGCTTCCAATAATGAGACCTAGCTTCCATGTAATTGATATTCAATAAATTAGGACACAATAGAACAAACCCTAGATCGTCAATCTATTCCATACATTACACATAAGCATAAAGATTTTTCAGAAATAGGCACACTTACAAGATGAAAATGCATGAACATTCCATTATCAATCCAAGACAACTTCTCCAAAATCAAGAACAAGCTCCAATAACCAAGTATACTCTATAGATCACATCTTGCTAAAGAGAAAAGAGGCTGAAATTCTCCTCAGAGAGGCTGAAAATGTCCAAGTGATGATGATAAGAATGAAATAGTCCTCTCCTCTATTTATGTGAGGAGGATGAATTATAATTTAGTTTAAATGCCCCTAAATGACAAGTTAAATCACAACTATCCCTTGGGTTACATGCCAACCCAACTAGCCTCAACATAAATGCCAAAGAAAACCCACATGTGTGAGCTCTGAGGTCTTCTAGGTTGATGTCTTGCATCAAATGAGCTCCAAGTGTCAAACATTGAGGCTTTTGAGTGCCAAGCGTGGTGTAGAAACCTCCAAAAATCATCCTTTGAGGGTTGCCCCTTAGGTCTCTGTAAATATCCCTGTTTGGACCCCAAAATTTAGTTTGGGGCACCAAAGGTGGTCTCCTGGGTCTCCAACTACTCAAAATGCACATCTCTGCTCCAACGCTGAGGGCTTTCCAGGTGCTACTAGCCTTCCCATGTCTCAAAAGGTGAGACCATCCTTATTTGGGCCCTGAATCAACTGCCATCCCTCATATGGTGCTAGGTTGGCTTGGGGGCATGATGGGTCTAGGTGTATCATCTTGAAGAATCATTAAATGTAGTGCAAAATGGAAGAACAATCTAGGTGTAGGAAGTGCACTAGGATAGGTATGATGCGCTGCTACTACTCAGAGACCCAAGGCTCTCAACGCTTCACCTATGAGTCCCAATATACTTCTCATGGGCTTGGGTACCTATGGGTAAGGTGCCCAGGTCATGGGCCGCCGAACCACTTGACATTCACAACATAAAGTCTAATGAAAACAACCAGCCATCAGGGACAATAATCATTTTTGCATCTGAGTGAACCAAGCTTGAATGTAAAGGGCTATTTAATACTTCAAATAAGGCTTCCCTTCCGAAATAGGGGCTTTGAACTCACAACGGTGTTTCCTCTCTAAGTAGGAGTGGCTAAAGGACAACCTTATTAGGTGTTTCCAACCCCTAAGGGGAAGTAACATTTCCTCGGTCCACCCTTCAATTGATAGGTGTTAGTGAATAATGATGGTACAGAGGGGAGAAGACTTCATGACCAAGTGCCATGGTCAAAGGGACCAACATGATGAGAATCCACATCCTGAGTGTATTGATGTGTGGAGGGAGCAATCATCGATGCATGAGTTACGAACTTGGCCTTTGTTTTTCCACCCCTCTTGTGTGCCTTTTACTTTTGCTTGGTTTTTCTTTGCATTACTGCTTGTAGCTCAAAGGGTTAGAGCTTGCTTTGTATGATGTATAATAGTTGTATTACCCCTTAATGATGAGGCATCTCATTGCCCATCGAGGTTGGGACATGCAAGGGCTCCTTTTTTATGATGTAATGGAGCAACATGTTTTCAGGAACTGGGTGATGGCCATAATGAGTGAGGTAGAGCTCATGCTAAGCTTTTTCCCATGTGCTAATGTGTATGTCTCGACCATCTTTTGCATTTTGATATCCTTTTGTTTTATTTTATGGCCACAATATGCATTTTCCTTTTTTTTAGTTGCATCAACCTCCCAAGGCATCGTTTCAAGCCCTACCTAGGTATGTGGGTGTATGGGTGTCAAATCCCAAAGAACTAATGTTTAGTTGAACCTGAAGAATGGAGGTGGATAATGGGCTTGTAATGTAAGATGGAAAGTGGTAAGTATGGAATAGGGATAGATGGAACAACCCTATCTCAATCAGGGGTTCCCAAGTAGTGCCTCTCCTATACCCATTGGGCCATTAGGGGAGGTCCCACTAAACTAGGATTGAAGATTAACCCCTAATTTAAGGAAAGGGAACAAGATCACGGTCATAACCCTCTTTCTTCCAATTCACCCCATAATCCATATCAAAATCCCAAATACAAACAAGCATAAGCACTTGATTACAAAATGAATAGAGTACCTTTTGATCGGAAGCCCACCTTTGCCCATGTGCTCTTTTTGAATGGGTGAGAAAGTATATGACTGATGCAGGTGGTAGAGATGCAATGGAATGTTATCAACTAGTAGCGTCTGTTAGGGGTTGCATGGCTAGTCGACTGGATGAGAAGAACAAGAGAAGTTTTCTCCTATAGGGTCACTCATTTTGGTGGGTGTTGTCCTTTGAAGACAGTTCTAGGCTGAGGAACTGTGCCAAACAATCTAAAGTAAGGTTCTGATTTTGAATGGATGACCAATGCTTTAAACTTTTAAACAAATGCAAATCCTATGTATGTCTGAGAAAACGGAAGGGATGATTTTTTATTCTTAATAGAATTAAGCTTTAAATTGATTTGGAAAGCAAAATTTAAGAAGATATATAATTCTTTAAACATTCATATTGAATATCTAATTGTTATATACAACAAATGCGAATAGAAGTTTTCTATAGCCAAACAATACATGTGCAAGAGATGACAAAAGACAACAATTAATTTTTTAGAGGAATTAACTAAGACAGACAGTTTCAATTAATTAATCTCTTTTAATAATGATAACTTTGCAGGGGCTTTCAGATAGATTGACATTCAATTTAGTCCTACCCAAACTTCTATGTTACCTTGAACATGTGCAGAGAAAATAAAAATGAAAACATAATTGAATAACCAAAAGAACTCACACAAATACACAAGCTACTCAGAATGAATCCAGAATCCTTCTATTAACTTCAGAATTAGCTTAGAAAGCTACAAGCATGGCCACTGGTTCATCACAAGGGTTCAACTCTTTCTTCTAATTACAAAATACGATAGAGTTTGACTCAAAATTCTAAACTTGAATTAAAATTTATTACAAATATAATATCATCCAAAATAATTGGGATATTACAGAAATAGTACTGAAAAATAGTAAATTTGAATTGATTTGAACACTCTGCACATATTTTGAGGGTTTCTGTTTGATGACTATAGCTAGAAATCTTCTTTTTTGTTAACTGCTCCTTTTAATCTGCTGTCTGCTCCTGAAATTTAACATTCCGTTCTATTCGATTAGCTCATATAATTAATCCCATCTCTTTTCATCAAGGATAGAAAAATTTAGCAATTTTCTATATGACTTGTCAACTTTTTTTCAAAAGTAGGCCTAGTTAGAAACAAATGCTTAATTTCATGCTGAATGAACAAATCATAACTTAAACCTTTGATGAAAGCTTTGCCAGTTATAATTCCTCTGACTTTGGCAAACTTAGTCTTGTCCACTACTATCTCATGTAACCTGTGTTGATAATCTTCAAGTGGAATCAATTTTCCACGTGTACCTTGCAAACTTGGGAGTCCTTTTTGATGTAGAGCATTGAATTTTCTGTGAATTTTTTTTATCTGAACCTCTAATTTCTGGCAGTTATTCTCAAGCTGTAACATCAAATTCCAAGAGAGCTTCAGTGTTGTCTTCAATCCCGAATTCTTCAAGTCCATCCTTTGTTTTGGAGTTTAAGACTTTAATTATCCTTGTGGCATCTCCTGGTTTGTGGTCCATGGCTTCTTTTATTTCTGCTACTGTTGCTTTTGATCTCTGTAATAAATCTTCTTGTTCAAAAATAATTTCAATGGAAGGCCATAACTCAGTCACTAATGCATTAATATCAATCCATATATTTTCTTTGGCCTGAGCAATAGTTTGTGCAATCAATGATTCATTCTCATAAATTTCCAATTGCTGAGTTAACTTATAATTATTTTGAATTTCAACCAAATATGCATTATCAGACTTGATTTTCTGTTCTTGAATCTTTTGGAGTTGCATCTTGAGTTTTTCAATTTCTTGATCCTTCAAAGATAAGTCTCGCATGGCCTTTCACAATTGTTCTGCTGAATTAGTATACTATGTTTCTATTGTGATTGCTGTTGCTGTAGATGTCCCTGCTGTTGAAGTAATTGTTGTAAAAGGTGTCACTATGGGAATGGCCGCTGTAATATTGAGTTGCTTCTCTTTTTCTTTCATAAGTGTTTCCATGTCAGCTTCCATCTTCTGAATTTGGACATTTTGTTCGACCATCAACTTGAACATTTTTCCTTTTCCTTTTCTAATTGACCTACTTCCTTAGCTCGTGGATGCTTTGTAGTAGGAAGTTTAAGCAGCTTCGTCAATGTTTGAATGTCAGCATTTTTATTCTTTATCATCTCTTTTGCTGCTTTGATATCACTATGAACATTTTTCCTTTTCCTTTTCTAATTGACCTACTTCCTTAGCTTGTGGATGCTTTGTAGTAGGAAGTTTAAGCAGCTTCCTCAATGCTTGAATGTCAGCATTTTTATTCTTTATCATCTCTTTTGCTGCTTTGATATCACTATGATCATATCCTTGTTTGATCACCAAATCTTCAAGTGCTTTGATTCTGGTATCTTTAGCTAAGGATGACATTCTCTCCATTTTTAACTGTGTGTGAATATTTTCAAGGAAGCTTGTAGCTTAGGGGCTGCGATAGCTGAAGTTGTCAATGTAGAATATATCATTTCACCTGCTTGCTTATGAAGGTCAGTTTGATCAATTGCATGAATTTGCTTAGTATCAAAAACAAAAATGGATGTTTTATAATCTTCTGCACTTTTAGGGATTGGAACCTTAGGTTCTCAAAAGGCTAATTGAAATTGTCCCTTTTCAGTATCAAGTGAAAACAAAAGTCTATGTTAGGTGGTCAAACATTGTTTCCAAAATTCAGAATAAGTAGAGGCCTTTAATGCTTCATTCTTCCTTTTTATTTCTCTATATCTAGAAAAAATATTTTGCTGCAATGTATCTTGAGAGACAGTTGACACAGGAGAATCTGTTGTGATCTCTTCAATTTGTGGAAAGGAAGTAGTAGGAAATCCTGAAAACACTACTGTAGCATGCTCCTGTGAATTCTTTCCTTCTGAGGACTCTTCATTAGTGTTTGTTTTCTTTCTCCTTTTGAAGACTGTGAAACTCGTAGCTTGAGTTTCTGAGTCTGTAGGAAATAGAATTTCTCTTGATCTTTTGGTTTCTTTTTCTTGAGGAACTGGAGTTTGTGACACTGTTTGACTAACAATTTGTTCCTCGACTTCTTGTAATGTATTTTCATGCCATTCTTCTTGATTTCATATTGTTCTATCTTTGGGCTAGCTGTATGTGCATAAGGTGTTGTTTTCTGCTCAACTCTCAACCTTGAAATAATTCCCAAGGGATCATAGGACCAAGTAAAACAATGAAAGGGCCAATCTGTGCCTTTAGCTTGAATTGTGCTTTCTGCTTCCTGGATACAAAATGCAAATCATCCATATTCATCATTTCCCTGATGTATTCTAAGGCAAAGATCCTTATTGGCACAAGCACTGGTAACCTGTAGGGAGAGAGTTCACAACCATATACTCTCATCTCTGTATAATTCTGGTAAAGGTACCTTCTCCAACTTTAGCTTGTTCAGTAAGGTGTAATTTTTTTTTGATTTCAGGTGAAATCCTTGGTATTACATCACTGCTGAGAAGACACAAGGACATATGGAAAAACTGGTTTACAAAGTCACTAAAGGAGTACTCTTCTGTGTTCTTCCTTACCAAGGAAATCCAATGAATAATAGATTGAGGCTTTCCTTGTGCATCTAACTTCTGCAATGGGAATTTAAACCTTTTTGCTTGATGAAATAAAAACAAATATACAAGAATTGATTGATGTTTAAATGAACCTTTAGCAGAAAACATTATAAATTGATCACGAATAATATTTGACAGAAACTGACTGTAATTAAAAATCAGTGAAGGCTAATTAACCACAGAGAAAACTGACAAAAATTCTAGTATCACTTCTTCTTCCAACTGATTGGTAGGATAACCTAACAAACAGGGGAGCATGGAAATAACTTGCCTTGACATTTTTGGAAAAATTGCACTGGAATAAGGCGGATTAGTTCTAGGCAATTCAGAATTTTCAGGTAGGAATAACTAAAAAATACAAGCTCGCTAGGGAAATGTAAGTTTTTGATAGATCTCCATGAAGGAATCAATAGAAAAGGGGTGCAAAGGAGCTTGGAAATGGATTTGTAGTGCTTGGCATATGGATTTGGGTGTAATGGCGAATACAACTTCATTGTTTTGGGCAATTACAACCCTCTGCCTGGGAAGATACCTGAGATGGCACCAGGTGACAAATTCTGGGAAGGGATGAGTTTGGGGAAAGACAAATTTGGGCAAGAAAGACTCCCAGATATTCAATTCATCACTAACATCTTGGAATTTATGGTTTGCCCAGTAGTGGAGTTCATATAGATTGAACTCGCATTAGGCCTCTGAGATTTTATATTGGGTATCGACCAGAGGGAGCTCGTCTAGGTTAATGGCAGAGAATAATGTAGGGCTTTCTACAACTACTTTAGATTTGCCTTTGTGAGAAGACATTTTAAACAACAAATTACCAGTTAGGGTGGCAAATTACTAGGGTATCTATGATCATTGACATAGGAAGCTGGCTGCCCAATTGTGAAATTCTGGGCTGCGCCTGTGTTGCTAAATGGAGAAATGGTGAAAAATGAGTATGTAAGGTAATGAGATCTTTTAAAAGAGGAGATTTAAACATATGGCGATTATAACTGTTCTGGCACATCTAATTAATAAAAATAGACATTGGCGGGAAGGATTTAGTTACTTAATGGTCATATAGTTGTTTGACGAGAGCGAGTAGCAGAAAGATAAGTGGCAGCGTATGAGCGGGAGTGGGAGCGAAGGTGGGAAGGAAAAGTGGTTTGTAGAGTGGTTAATGGTATTAGAGTGGGGGGTCCCAAACTTCATGTGGGGTTGCCACGTATGGTTGGGCGTTATTGTCAAATCAACTTTTCAGACCCCCTAGTTAACCTTCGGAAGTGCGGTGGGGACAATCTCATCTATTGTTTGCCACTCAAACATTATTGTGTTAGGATATTCCGACACATGGGAATAGTTAAGTATAACTTGGTCTAGTATAGAGTTAGGTAAAGTGTGTTTCTTTACTATGTACATTTGTAACTTA
>APFE030813007.1:10606-56018 GCA_000404065.3 Pinus taeda | reverse complement strand
TTCAGAGTTGGATCACACAGGCTTCGGGTAGAAACAGACCACCAGATAGAGAGAGTTGACAGGATTTGTCGGCTATGCCATACACAGGAGGTGGAAAACGAATGGCACTTCATCTTCGGGTGTCCGATATATTATGAGATCAGAGGTCGCTTTCACTGTCTATTCAGAGGGCCACATACTCTTTCCAGCTTCTTCAACTACACAGACCAGAGATGTGTCGCACTTTATATCCAGGAAACTCTCAGACATCGAGAGTATATCCTTTAGCCTCCCGTCCGACCCAACACTACTCGTCAGATCACCTCTTTCTTCAGTACACTTCCCTCAGCCCGAGGAGTTAAGAGATCAACCAATGAAGATACCGACCAGGCGAGCTCACATACATCAGCAAACCCTCGTTCAGTTAAGAGGAGAAGCCCCTTGCATACCAGGACCCAGCAGCAGAACCGCACCAGCCATCTTCCCGCGAGGCAGTCCAGGATCATTATATCACGGAGACAGCACAAGGGGAGGCAACCAGTGACCACTATTTCAAACCAGCAAACCTTACTGAACTTCCCACAGTTCTCCTCTCTCGACCTCGGATGTTAGGAAAATCAGACTCCCACATTCAAGTCCCCAGGGTCTTCTTCACCAGTGATCCTGCGATGCAGTCTAGAGATCAGTCGGCGAGACCAGGATAGGAGCTCCATACGCTCTCCCTGACCCGCCCCGTTTTTATTTCTATTATCTATCTTTCTTTCAGTATTTGTATTTATAAGGAAACCATTTGGTTTTCCCACTGGGAACGTCCCCCTTTTTTGTAACCGACAGTCCCTTTGACCTACTTTGTGGTCATTCGTTGGACATTAATAAAATTATCTATGTTCTCTTACTTCATCAAATAGTTACCAAAACACAAGAGACAAGAACACAAGATATTGGCTCTCAGCTAGGGCAAAACCTCTCTCTCCTAGAGAGGAAAACCTTTCTGCAAATTTCTCTTATTGAAGCTTCAAATGACAAATGCCAAACCCTAGAACCTTGACAAGAAGATCCTCCAAGCACAAGTCAAGCTTTTTTCCTTTTACTTCATTGTAGCACTTCGTCCTCGTCCTTTTGACGACTGATGGTACTTCTTACCGGCAACTGCAGAAACCCTAGATTGTATGCCCTAGAGAGAACCTTGTCTTTTTCTTCCTTCGCTTGAGATGGAGCCTTTCTAACTCAAGAAGATGACCTTGTTACCACCCAACCGAGCTTTCTTTTCTTCACTAAGATTGTAGATCTAGAACAACAGTAGTATGTCCTTCTTTTCTTCGCACGTGTGGGGTATACCTTCACGAATACGATGCTTGATTCCTTCTCTTTCCTTCGCTTGAGTAGCCTCCTTCTTCGCTTGAGTAAGAGGCCTAATAGGCACTCTTTTCTAGCCCAATTAATTCTCTTTTATGACTGCAATAGGAGGGATGTTATGACAGCAGAAAGAACCTCCTTATCTTCGCACGTGTGACTGTAATAGGCCATAAAAAAAGCCTTGAAAACTCGGTCTCCAATTCCTCCCTCTTCGCTGTGATAGAGACACTTTTCCTCGTCCTTCTTGAACGCTTTACTTGTCCTCCTCCTTTGCTGATTTCAGAGATGAGATTATTGGTCTTTGTTGAGGTCGAATGGCTCTTTATATAGGAGTCTGCCTTCTCCCATTAGGCTGACTTGAGGCCGACTTGAAGACTTGAGGCCGACTTGTTCTACATGATTCAAATTGCTTCCTTTGATGATGTTGACATGTGGAGGAGGCTTGGGACTTTGCTTGGAGGTCTTCTTTTGACTCTAATACATATTTTTACATGGTGTAACAAGCCCATAAGGGTCTTCAACAATTACATTGATTCTTTGACTTTCCTAGAAGCACTTAAATATGTACTTGACCTATTCAATGAGCAAGAAACTCATTTTTACAAATGAAAAAAATAATAATTCTTTTTCTTTACAAGTACAAAGATCAAAATTACATTTATGAAGACCGAACCTAGTTACACTTTCTTCAACACTTCTTCTAAAGCAAAAAGGGATAAATGTCAAGGGGCAGAAAGAGGTATGCATTCATAACATTATTTTTAAAATTTGGATAGTTATCAACTATGAAAATATATTTATTAATAGGTTTCTTTTATTTTAAGTATAGATTCCATTGTCAAAGCACTTCAAGAGCATCACAATCAATAAAGAAGTGAAAGGCAAAAATTGTATAAACATCGGAAGAAGTGTTGTGATAATCCAAATAAATATTTGGGTTTGATAATTGATGGTATGAACCAAAAGAAAACACTTCTATTACATTTTGTCCTCACACCAAAAATTTACAAGAGGAATTTTTTATTCAGTTTCACTTGGTTGGTTGTATGTTCATTCATGGGAAGATGTTGCCAAGGGTTTACTTCACAGCTCCAAATATTCATAATGATGCAAATTTGACCATAACTATAATCCATGATGTGGTTTCTCATTGGTCTGGTATTTTTCCTGAAGTTTTGTATCCGCAATTAGACAACACAAGTCGTGAAAACAAAAATCAAGTTTTTTTTGAGTCTTTAAACATGCTCGTTGATTTGGGAATTTTTAAAAAGGTAAAGGTTGGTTTCCTTGTTGGGCATACTCATGACCATATTGATAAGATGTTCAATCATTTTTTAGTAACATTAAGAAGGAAAGATGTTGGGAGCCTGCCATCATTAATTAGATGTATTGAGAAATCATACATTCCAGAGCCTGTTTTTCATGTGTTGGAAGAAGCTATTGACAAGCGAAGGTTTACTCTGGGATTGCATGGTGAGGAGAAATGCATTGAACAACTTAATGACATTAGCTTCCAACATCAATTTCGTATCGAAAAATTTGATGGAAAAACACTTATATGGGGCAGGGAGTATTCAACTTTTGTAGAATGGGGGCTGTCATTAGGTTTAGCATTTTTGAAGTTCATTCCAGAGCATCCAATATTTGCATCAAAGATATTGTTATTACAATCAGTTTTTGAACTCCATAATGCATGAAGGCATAAGAGAGAGATCAATTATTCTGAATGCCTAGAAGAAATCAAAAGATGTATTAAAGATACATATGAGTACTTTGATGTTGTTGATTCAGTTTGGTGGGAGTCTTTTTTCAATAATCAAAGTGATATGATTTCAAGATCAATAAATGAAGATACACTTTTGAAGGCTCCATTTATTTGGCCGCAAAATATGCCGAATGAATATGAGGAAATGCACATTGTTGAACAACAACAATCTGAAGGTATAATTAATTCTCCACAGGTAGAGGAAAGGGAAATCTATATTGGTTCTAGAAGATCGCGTGCACAATGTGAAACCATGGAAGATTTTTACAAGGGTTTTGTGTAGGATGTTAAGGAGGGTTGCATGATAGTAGTGTTAGCAAATGGAGATCCACTTGGCTATCCATTATGGGTTGCCAAGGTTATAAAGGTCATTAAAGAAAATGAAGATATTACAGTTGTTGAAGTATATTGGTATGCCACAAATACCCACCCATTCAATGGTGTGTACAAGCCAGAGATGGTAGTTAAACAAATTGGCATAAAGAGAAAAAGAAAGGGTACAAATATAAATCATTCCCACACAGACCTCTTAAAATTGGAGGATGTTGACATACTTGTGTATGAGTTCAATTTAACAAAGAGAGGAACTCTTCGCTTCAAGACCATAGAGATTTTGAAAAAATTGCTACCAAAAGAAATGGTGTTGAGATGAGAGTCCACTGAACCTAGTCGTAGATCTAGAAGACTTATGAAACCTGAAATGGTGGGCATGCATGTTGACTCAGATGGGGCACTAGTTGATGAAAGAGAAAAATATGGATCATCTACATTTGTATCCAGTCATTCATTTGAAGATGTAGATTGTAATGGTGTGCCAGAACCTATCAATGATTTTGAATAAATGCCTAAGACATTTTATGTAAATGATGTTTGCATGGTAACTTGAAATAAATATTTTAACTTCCATATGTTCTTACATGAAATTATGAGTCATTTCTATGTTTGTTGGATTATATGTTTCAATTATGAAGAATTCATCTCTTTAGAATATCCACAATGCAACAATGAATTGCAAAAATAATTTATGTTTATTCAATCTATCAAAGTTGATATTTTGATTAAAAAAAAAAAAATTTAGAAATTAATGTTGAATTTTTAAATTATGCAGTGATATTGCCATGGTATTATTTATTATTATCATTTGTTCATATTTTGATCAAAAGAAAAAAATATAAGAAATTAATGTTGAATTTTTAAATTATAAAGTGATATTGCCATGATATTATTTATTGTTATCATTTGTTCATATTTAGATTAAAATTAAAAAAAACATTAGAAATTAATTTTCAATTTTTAAATTATACAGTGATATTGCCATGATATTATTTATTGTTATCATTTGTTCATATTTTGATTAAAAGTAAAAAAATCTTAGAAATTAATGTTCAATTTTTAAATTATACGGTGATATTGCCATGATATTATTTATTGTTATCATTTGGTATAAGATATTTTTAAAAATGTTGAAAATTTAATGCCTCATTGAAAGGGGGCACTTCGTTTTGATGGTTGATTTTTAGGTTTTTGTTGCAATAAGATAAGTTGCCTTGGGCTAAGATTTGAAAAGGGCTATGCTTTTAGTCTTTAAAATAAAAATTACTCTTGGAATAATGAGTCTTTCATTTACTTGTTCTTTTTTAAAAATTGTTTGTCATATAATTTGTACATAATTTCATGGTTCAAATATGTTAAAAACTTAAGGTTTTTAATTCCAAGGTTGAAAACTTGTCAAAATATCAAGGTTTTTATGAGTTATGATATTTTATCTTTAATGCTATGGTTGAAAACAATTACAATTTTAGGGTTTTTTAGAGTCAAGATATTTTATCTTTAACAAGATAGATGAAAATTGTTGGAATTATAAGGCTTTGAGACATGATATTTTATCTTTAACATCATGTCTGAAAATTGTTGGAATTTTACAGTTTTTCAAAGTCCTAATATTTTATCTTTAATTCCATTGCTAGAAAGTGTCAAAATTGTAACTCAATTTTTTTTTTGTTATTCTAGCATCAACACTTTTTGTTTCGAGGGTGTTTTTTCAATCCTTTTTGCAAAAAAAATATGGTTTTTAATAAAATGTTGAAAATTTACCCTAAAAAAAAACATTTTTTTGGAATACACACTTTTCATTTTTGGGTTGTTTTTTCATGCTTTTTGGCATTTTTGTGCTAGAGTTCTCGTTTTGAGGTAATAGTTCTTGTTTGATTGGTAACTTTGTTTGAGGCCGGAGGAAGTTTTCTAGATCCGGTGTAGTGCATTGCAGAGAAAGAACGAGATTTCTCCAGGAGGTTGCGTAGACCCTCAAAAGTGTAGTTCGATTTTGGTTGAGGGGAAGATGTCTTCAGTTATAGAGCCAGGGTAGAGGTTCTGGAGTGCCAGAGAAACATTTTCCTTGTTAGCAGTAGGTAGGACGACTTGATTAGCAGGCGATTCGGGTAGCACGTGTGGCAGGCAGCTTCAGGTTGACGCAGAGCCTATGTAGGCCTAGTTGGATGACATGCTTTTCAGTAGCAGTCAAGTGTCGGGATTGCTTAGAGTGAGGGTAATTTCCCTCAAGATATTTTTGCTAGTATTTTCTTTGCTGGATTGCCAATTTTCGACATCCAAATTGTACTTAGAATTTCTCATTGCTGCATAATAATAAAAACCCTCAGTTGTTGCACCGATTTTCCCAAGTTGGGTTTTTCCAGGGACATTTGTCCAAAAATAACTATGAAAATTCTTATATTTGTGTGCTAGTATTTTCTCAGTTTCCAGCGCTATTTTCTTCCGCAGTTTATTTGTGAAGGTTGTAGTGTGAATTATTTGGTATTTTATTGAATTTGTGGAAAACCTGTGATCAGTTATGAAACCAACGTTTCGGACTAACTTGGTGAGTCCATCATCAGGGCAATGAGATAGTATTTGAGAAGAATGAATTTCAGAACCTTATTAATAGTTGAAAGGTTTTTAATTTTGTTATTATTGTTTCTGGTCGGCTAATTAATTAATATTTTGAATCTTTATTTAAATGAATATTAGTCGAATGATTATTTATTTAATTATAATTATTTCTTTTTATTTATATTTATTTATTTTAATTAAATTTATTTATTTTAATTATTATTATTTTAATTGTTTATTTTATTATTTTTGTATATTTATTTTTTTTGATTATTATTATTTATTTATATTTATTTATTTTATTTATTATATTTTAGTTGATTAATTATTTATTTAATTATATTTATTTATTTTAATATTAATTTATTTTAATTATTATTTATTTATTTAATTATTTATTTCTTTAATATTATCTTTTAATTATTTATTATTTTATTTGTTTAATTTTATTATTATTATTGATGATCTTATTATTATTTTTTATTTTTATTATATAAATATTTATTTTTATATGTTTTTGAATTTTATCTATTTTTATGTTATTGTTAAAATAATTATTTGGTATTTGCTGTAGCATTTAAATTGTTAAATTAATTAACGATTAGAAAAATAATTTCCAATTGCTGCAATAGGATTTCAATATTAAAATTTTCACATGGTATCAGAGGGTGAGTGATCAGCTGAGAAGCTTAGAAGCGGAGAAGGGAATTTCGCTATTCAGAGGGAGCAGTAGGCTGAAATTCTCAAAGGCTGCGCAGTACCCATACAAGCAGATCAAATTGCTGGGAAAGGGTTTGATTTTCAGTTGCAAATTGGCAGAAAGATTGATTTGCCCAGAATAGTGATTCCAATAGTCAGAGAGAGCAACAACTCAGGTTTTCACTGAGCATATTTCTTGGTTGGATGCAAAGGGGTTTGTAGTAGCAAAACCAACGTCTGGTGGAAGAGAAAAACACACACTGTGGGAAATTTCTCTCAGGGGACTTCGAGTTTCAGAAGTTCAATTTTCTGGTTGCAGATTTGCAGTAGCTGAGAGCAAATTTTTTCACTCCAGAAGGGAGTGCGAATAGCAGAACCAACAACGAAGTAGGGGGAAAGAGGGAGTTTTCAACAGTTTCAGAGATAGCCATAGCTGGGCTTAGAGATCAGGATAGATTGGAGGGAGCCTTCAACTATGTCATTTGGAGGGCTGGGATGTCCTTCCTTTTAGATGAATATGGCCTGAAATCTGATGTGGACAATGTTGTAGTAGTACCCCAGGATGCAGATTAATTGAAGGAGTACAGAAGAGAAATGGCGAAGGCGAAGTGAATGATCTTGGATGGAGTCCGAGATCATATTGTCTCACATGTAGTTGGCAAAGGGACTGCCAAGGAAATGTGGGATGCTCTCTCCATGCTATATCAGAATCCTTCCGAGCAACGAAAGATGTTTCTCCGAGAGAAGCTGAGAAGCGTAAGGATGCAGAAGGACGAGAGCATATATGGCTTCCTCACTAGGATTTAGGAGGTTCGTGATTAGCTAGTAGTCATTGGGGAGGTGCCCCAACCCACAAAGTTTGTACGATTGGCACTAAACAGTGTTTCGGAGTATTGGCAGGTATTTGTCCAAAGTATCTTGGGCAGAGATACATTGCCAAGATGGGACAAGATGTGGGCCAATCTACAGCAGGGGGAGTTGAGGCGTGCTCTGTTGAAGAGTACCATCAACGAAAGCAGCAACAAGGGCGTGAAGAGTGAGAAGGAAGAAGAAAATGTTTCCCTAGCATCCAAGGGTCCCAGTCAGGGGCAGGGGTAGAAGAAGAAGAAGAAAGACTTGTCAAAAGTCAAGTGCTTCAGATGTGGTGAGTTAGGTCACTACAGTATGCAGTGGCCTCTCAGGAAGAAGGACAAGTAGGACTAGGCTACAACGTCAATCGAAATAGACAATTTGTCCTCCAGGTTGGAGGAAGACTTCACTATGATGGCAACCATACCTCCAGGAGTGAGGTGGGGTGACTTGGAGCTATAGTCCCAAAGATTGTAGAGATTGGACAGGGTCCATTGAGGTGTCCTCCTCATGGATCATTACCTTGCTACAAGGGCCCACAATGTTCAGTAGGAGGATGGATCAGTGGCAGTGATGCAGTCAAATCCAAAGTGACAGTTGTAGAGTAGTAGCAGTCAGGTGCTGAGGAGCACAGTGCAGTTTTGACAATAGAGTAGGTGGATTAGTGCAGAGTTGGCAACAATGCAGATTATTTAGTAGACAATGTAGATGCTAGTAGCAGTCAGGACTCAGGAGATAGATGCATCATACATAGATGACTCAATATTTTAGATGCTTCTCAGTTGCAGTTGCAGCAACAACAAATGAGAGGGAGTTGTAGTGCAGATGTAGAGTTGACAGCAATGTCAGCAGTAGCGTAGATGCAACATTAGAGTTGCGTAGTGGTTGGTGGGTAGTGGCAAGCAATGACAGTGGCCAAACGTCAACAATGTGATAGAGGGTGATACAGAGACATGATGTTGTAGCACTACGACACTAGAACACCTTCCTCGCTAAGAGGGAGTGTTAGTTTTTGTAGCATCAATGGTCTAGTCTCGAAACATTGTGGAGAGGCTAGAATACAGGAGTTCTCCATAACTCATAAATGTTTTTGGAAACTCCAACTAGAAGTGTCTCAATTAGATTATTAACTTATTTTTTAACGTTTTCTAAGTCCAAACTTAGGAAAACTGGTTAATTAACCTGTATTAATTGAGGTAAGGTGCAAATTATCTAGAAATTCACATGGATCGACAGGGAATTAATCTGGGCCCTTGATTAAGTTTTAATCTTGGCTGTTGGAGGTCCAACAGAGGATGATAAGAAGAAGTCGATGGGTAGATGGAGAATACACTTGAGGAGTTCAATTTGCTTAGAGAGTTCAATTTTTTCAGAGAGCCAGTAGTTGCCAGAAGAGCTCGAGTTTCATAAGGAAGTAGAGACAGTGAGGGGCAGAGATAGTGAGGCTTTTCTAGATCTGGTGTAGTGCATTGTAGAGAAAGGCCGAGATTTCTCTAGGAGGTTGCGTAGACCCTTAAAAGGGTAGTTCGATTTTTGCTGAGAGGAAGACATCTTCAGTTTCAGAGGCTAGGCAGAGGTTCCAGAGTGCCAAAGAAGCATTTTCTTTGTCAGCAGCGGGTAGGACGACTTGATTAGCAGACGATTCAGGTAGCACGTGTGGCAAGCAACTTCAAGTTGACGCAGAGCCTACGCAAGCCCAGTTGGACGGCTTGCCTTTTAGTAGCAGTCAAGTGCCGAGATTGCTTGGCGTGAGGATAATTTACCTCAAGATATTTTTTCCAGTATTTTCTCTACAGGATTGTGAATTTTCAGCATCTAGATTGTACTCAGAATTTCTCACTGCTGCATAATAATAAAAACCCTCAGCTACTGCATTGGTTTTCTCATGTTGGGTTTTTTCTAGGGACATTTGTCCAAAAATAACTGTGTTAATTTTTTTTTGTGTGTGTGTGTGTGTGTGTAGTATTTTCTTAGTTTCCAGGGCTATTTACTTCCGCAGTTTATTTGTGAAGGTTGTTTAATTTACAGTTGCTACATACAAAAATAATTCTTTTGACATGTTACAATATGCACAATGGAGTCTTCTTCATATGACAATGACTTTATTGAATTCTTGACTTTATGACAAACCCTAGAAGCACTCAATCGGTGCTTGATCTCTATATAAAAATACGTTGAGCATGAAATCCATGCTCCAAAAACTAACAATAATAATTTTTTCTTTATTTTTACAATATAGAAGAATCAAGAGTACATTTCATATTATGAAGACCGAACCTAGTTACATATTTCAACACTCCCTCTTAACTAGGGAGGTATTCATAATGGTAAATGGACATTCTTACACTGAAGAGATCTCATTAGAAGACTCGGATTGGTATCCATCTTATAAGCTATTATTTCAACTTATCTCATTGCATCTCATTATACAAACCAACATTGTCACATAGCAAGGCCTTGACTAATTGCTCTATCTCTCCACAAGATTAGAGCACAATGCTGGCGAGACAATGACTGATAGACACCATCATCATTGTTTCTCAAGGCACATACTCTACCCGGGTGTTCACAGGGTATGTCATTTTAGGACAATTATTGTCTTAGAATAACACATCCTCAAGGAAACCAGATGCCTATCCAATCCTCCGTTCTTTCTTCACAAAGTGAAGATAAGAACGATGTGTCTATCTCTTCTTCTCAACTAGGGAGGAGATGTCAACTAATCCAAGCTTGCCTCTCAAATATACAAGCTTCTTATTAGGAAGAGATTTTGTTAAGAAATGTCAGCTACCTGCTCATCGATGGAGATATATTGTAGCTGCAACACTCTATTTTGCCCCAACTTTCGTATGTAGTGATACTTGTTATTTATGTGCTTTTTCTTTCCATGGAATACTGTGTCTTCAGTGAACCTTATGCAACTGGGTTAATCACAATGTATAACTGTAGGGTCCATCGATCCTTAAACAAGCGGACAACAACTTCCTCAACCAAACAACTTCTCTTCTTACTTCACATGCTGCAATGTATTCTGCTTCAGCACTACTCAAAGCAATTGACTCTTGCTTTCTGCTCATCTATGATATCATAGAGGACCCCAAGTTAAAACATCTTCCAATAGTTCTCCTTCCATATGTCCCATTGCCTCCCCAATCAGAATCTGTATATCCAATCAATTGGACATCATTCTTTCTATCATACTTCAGGCAGTAATGAATTGTTCCTTGCAGATATCTCAGTATATGCTTGGATGCTATCCAATGGTCATACTTAGGCTCTATCTGGAATTGATTGAGAATATTCACTACAAAACAAATTTCTGGTCCATTATTCACGAGATACATTAGAGAGCCAACCAATTGTCTATACCTTGTAGGATTCACGGGGCTTGAACCAAAACTTCTTAGCCTCTTCAAATTTGTGATCATGGGGGTTTTCATAGGTTTGCAATCCATCATGCCAAACCTCTGCAACATCTAAATCACATATTTTCCTTGACCGAGGTATATCTAACCAGGTCCTTGCCAAACTTCCAACCCCAAGTAATAATGCATCAGCCCTAGATCCTTCATATTGAATTCTGTTGCCAATTGCTTCTTGCACTCTTGAATACAACCTTCCACACCTATTATGTGAAGATCATTCACATATAGAAGAATGATTACTAGTTCATTCTTCACTACCCCTATATAGAGATTTGGATTAGCAGAACTCTTCGAGAAGCCCAGTCTTTGTAGGTATGTGTCCATCCTTGCATACCAAGCCCTTGGAGCTTGCTTAAGGCCACAAAGTGCATTCTTCAGTCTACCAATGCGAGTCTCTCTATCATTCACTTCAAATCCCAAGGGTTGTTCTATATAGACTTCTTCATTGATAGTACCATTCAGGAATGCTGTCTTGACATCCATTTGATGGATGTTCCATCCCATCGATGCTGCCAAAGAGACCAATGATCGTATAGTCGTGTATCTATTTGTAGGTGTAAATGTCTCTTCATAATCAATTCCTTCTTGTTGGGAGAAACTCCTAGCCACAAACCTTGCTTTACATTTATCAATACTTCCATCTCCTGCATGTTTCATCTTGTAGAGCCATTTGGAAGTCACCACAGATTTGTCTTTCGACCTAGGAATGATTTCCCAAACTCCATTCTTCATTATTGATTGATATTCTTCATTCATAGCATCTTTCCATTCTTAATGATTGACAACATCTTCAAAGGTGGATGGTTTTGCGTCAATCAACTTTGTCATATAGGTTGCATACACTGTGTATCATTTAGGCTCCTCACTTTCCCTTAATGTATCCTTGGTTGCTCCATGTCCTTCTGCATCTTGAAGAGTAGACTTCAACCAATTAGGTCTATTTCTATTTTCAAGAATGTTGACTTTTTGCACAGGTTCACTGGGACCTTCTTTTTCATGATTGGAATCTTCTACCTCCCTAGAACATTCTTCAAATATCGATAGTTCTTCATGTTGGAAAATGTAACTAGGTTCGGTCTCCATTAAATGTATTCGAGTCATCTTGTAATGTGCTTGTCAAAAGAATAAAGAAAAGAATTTATATTATTATTATTATTATGACTTATTAAAGCATGGGTTTCATGCTTGGGTCATCATGTTTTAGGTCAAATTCCCCATTGAGGACTTCTAGGATTTATTTTGAGTCAATAGAGTCATTGTACTTTTAAAGAGACCCTTCTTGGGCTTTTGAATCATGTAAAAAGGTTAAGTATTGAGTCAAATATGAATTATGTTGTCTCCACACCAAGTCGGCCTCAAAGGAGGCTATTCAATCTCACCAAAGGGCTATAAATTAAGCCATTTGAATTCCATTTGAAACACTCTCTCACAAGCAAGTTTGATCTCTCTTGAAGCCGTAAGAAGTGCGAAATAGAAGGAGGAGAAGGAAGTGCGAGTTTGGTTTAGGAGAAGGAGAAAGGGAAAATCAAACCTTTGGTGCAACTATCCCTCTCTCCTGTGCCCTAGTTTGGAAGATTGAAGTTCTCTTGTTGATGCCATAGCCAGTTGCTGTATGATGTCATAGCCAGTTGCCGTGTTGATGTCGTAGCCAGTTGCTGTGTTGATGATGCCACCTCAAGAAACTGTATTGGGCCAAGATCGAAGGTTCTGAGTAAAGATCGAAGCCTTTCAGTGAAGATCGAAGTCTCTAAGGCAAGGTCGAATTTGCTGGGTTGAAGAAAGTGATGCCATTGCTGCTGCTGCTGTTAGGTCAAGAAGTGATCTAGGTGGATGTTGGTGGCCACCCACCTATCCCATTTGGACCCCCACAACTGTCTCTTTCAATTTTTCAGTTTCCTTAATTATAGCAAAGTTTACTATTTTTAGCAGTTTTTCGGGTCTTAAACTTCCGGAGCCGTTTTGAGGCCCTAAACGACGTTTTTTGGGAAATCTACCGCCAACGATTTTTCTCTCAAAAAATAGTCTTTTTCGTCGTAGTCCTCGGAGAGATCTTTCCAACGGGCTATCATGCGTGTCAAACGGAGATAATACGACCAATTCGCGACCTCGGGAAGTTGATGTACCAACTTACCCAAAAACGGGGCCCACAATTTGGCGTTTCATCTTCTAGGGTTAGGTTTTTGGAATTGTGAATGGTTTTCCATTGTTCTCAACAATAAATAGGCCTTTGAGCCTCATTGTAACACAGTTCAGAGGCATGTAGCAACCACATCTATTCTCAGAGATAAGCTACCATCGCCCTAGCTGGGTTATTTCCATTTCTGGTTGTAAGCATATTTCAGTATTTTCCATTAATGAAATGAAGTATTATTTCCGCTGCATCTTTGTGTATATGGTTATCTCTGTATTTTATTGTGTTCCTGTTTAAATCCGGATCAGTGATATCAGAGCAGTCTGCTTTTTCTCTATTTTTCTTTGCATGTCCCCAACGAGGTTAGGATATAAGGAGTTAGGGCTTGAACTAGTTGAACTTTTGCAAGACCATCCTCGCAAATCCCGACGACCTCCCATGGCGGATGAGAAGAAAGACAAGGGGGTAGGAGATTCTATTAAAATCTTGCTCGAAGAAGTGCTCGAGCGGCAAAGGAACGCAATGATGGATAGCTTTGCACAGATCCTTCAGCGACTACCTAGAGGCGACGCATCGACTTCCAATAGCTACTCTGGAAACGCCACACCGTTTAAGGTACAAGTTAACTTTGAAATCCCCATCTTCGAGGGTCAAATAGACACAGATGTCGTAGATAAATGGTTAAATCTGCTAGATGGGTATTTTTCTGTTCATGAATTTTCAAGTCAGGAAAAGATTGTTTTCGCTCTTCTCAAAGCAGCCCCCCACGTCAAAGACTGGTGGGAAACCTACTGCGAGTAGAAGGATGAAAGTACAGGCTCACTGTTTTCAGTCGCACCCATTTGGAATGACTTCCAAGATGCTATCAAGGAGCAGTACTACCCTGTCAAAAGCTATGAGGACAAATACATCAAATGGACCACACTACGGCAGGGACGAGACCAAGATGCGCCGGAGTTCACAAACATTTTTCATACCCTTCGCACACAATTGGGTATCAAAGATTCTGAGTTGCATCTGGTACTCAAATACCGTGGCTACCTACACAGATACTTCCAGGAAGAGATGGAGTTCTTGAACATCTCTTCACTCGGCACAACACACCGATACGCTGTCAAAATCGAGCAAAAGTTCAAACAGAAGAATCGAGACTTTGGATTTGCAAATCTGAAGCCCAAAGGACAAAGCCAAGGCAGGGTGACCCATGACAACCCCTCGAAGCTGCAAGAAAAGAACAACATCATGAAGCTGAAGAAGGACACAGGAAAGTGGTGTGAGTTCCACAAGAGTCCCACTCATAACACAAGTGAGTGTCGGACCAAGCAGTCGCTGGTGGCCGAGTTGAAGGCTTCCGAATCAGATGCATGTTTTGACTCTGAGCCAAAACCTGGCAAGGGGAATGGCAAAGGGAAGCATATCATTGATGCGGAGCCCAGCGCCACTGTTGCCACTGCCAAGATCCAAAAAAATGAGCCCGAAGATCCAGAGGAGGGGGAACGTCTTTTCCACTCACAGATGTGGGTGAAGGGTTCGCCGCTGCAATTCATTGTCGACAGTGGCAGCCAAAAGAACCTCATTTCAGCAGAGGTCGTGAAGCGGTTGGGCCTACCGACTACACCACACCCATAGCCATACAGTATTGGGTGGCTTCACGAAGGACGAGATCTCAAAGTTCGTCAGTAGTGTCGCCTTCCCTACAACATCAAGCCCTTGACAGACGAGGTATTGTGTGATGTTACACCTCTGGATGTTTGCGATGTACTATTAGGCCAGCCATACTTGTGGAAGCAACATGCTGTGTATGAGTCAAGGCCTTGCGCTGTCTTTATTTCTTTGGATAATTCATTATACAGGATACCGGAGGTAGCCCCACCTACCGCCAGCTCTTTGATCTCTGCTAAGAAAGGGAAGATCGTTGCTAATTTATTTCCTGTTTGGTTCGCTCCCAAAGTAAAGGGAAGATCGTTGCTACATCCATGACCCCCGCAAATGGTTCCTTCATGCAGCAACAACAACAAAGGGATATGTTCATGACAGAACACAGGAACAACTTCTCCTCACCCATAGGAGCACCACACAAGTTTCGGGTGGGTGACAAAGTTTGGTTACATCTGTAGAGAGAACGCCTTACCAGAACCCATCCGAAACTCAGACCACTTCGACATGGTCCTTACAACAGTACCAAGGCTACGGGAAACAATGCTTTGAAGCACATCATTCCTCCATTCCTTCGCTTGCACCGAGTGTTCATTGTGGGCCGTCGTCGACCATGCTTGCCACCATTTCTGGACACATCAGAGATTGCAAAACAGCTCACCAGAGACCCAGCTCAACAAAAGCTTTCTCATCTCAAGGAGGAACTCAACACAATGGGGACCATTGCTTCCTAAGGGGGGAGGAATGATCCAGGTGGATGTTGGTGGCCACCCACCTATCCCATTTGGACCCCCACAACTGTCTCTTTCAATTTTTCAGTTTCCTTAATTATAGCACAATTTACTATTTTTCGGGTCCTAAACTTCCGGAGCCGTTTTGAGGCCCTAAATGACGTTTTTTGGGAAATCTACCGCCAACGATTTTTTTCTTAAAAAATTGTCTTTTTTGTTGTAGTCCTCTGAGAGGATCTTTCCAACGGGTTATCATGCATGTCAAACAGAGATAATACGATCAATTCGCGACCTCGGGAAGTTGATGTACCAACTTACCCAAAAACGGGGCCCACAATTTGGCGTTTCATCTTCTAGGGTTAGGTTTTGGAATGTGAATGGTTTTCCATTGTTTCTCAACAATAAATAGGCCTTCAAGCCTCATTGTAACACAGTTCAGAGGCATGTAGCGATCACATCTCTTCTCAGAGATAAGCTACCATCGCCCTAGCTGGTTTATTTCCATTTCTGGTTGTAAGCATATTTCAGTATTTTCCATTAATGAAATGAAGTATTATTTCCGCTGCATCTTTGTGTATATGGTTCTCTGTATTTTATTGCGTTCCTGTTTAAATCTAGATCAAGAAGGATCATATGCAAGTAAGGAAGAAGGTTGATTTGGTGTGGAGGATAATTTGTGTCAAGGTCAAGGGTCTTGGAATATCTTCGGAAAACTATTGAAGGAAGAATTACTGACTGGGTTTTCCCCTAGAGAGGGGTTTTTCCCTCGCTGTGAGCCTACATCTGGTGTCCTCTGTTTATGTGCTATTGCTTTGGTAATTGCTTGATGAACTAAAAGAAAGAAGATTTAAAAGAAACCTAATAAGAAGTCCAGAACATCACAAGTAATTATCAAGTATAAGAAAATCTGTCTGCCTTTATAATTTTCTAACACTTCATCATTAGAGTCAATCGGGAGATCGTTAGATTTCTTATATGCAACACTTTCATCAAAGATTACATCTCGACATACTTCAATTCGGTGCCCTTCCTTTATGTAGATCCTATATGCTTTTGAAGTGTTACTATAGCTAACAAATATGCCTTTCATGCTTGTAGGATCCAACTTCTTTCTTTTATCTTTTGGAATGTGAATGTAGACAGGACAACCAAATAACCAGAGATGGTATACACATGGTTTCTTCCCAGTGAATGCTTCTTCAGGAGTCATGTTGTCAAGTGATTTGTGAGGACTTCGATTTTGAATGTAGACAGCGGTTATGGATGCTTCACCCCACAAAAATTGAGGTAAGTCTTGATCGTATAACATAGCTCTAACACTTTCTTCAATTGAGCGCTACTCCATTTTGCTTTGGATTATATGGAACTATTAGCTCCCTCTTAATTCTAGCCTCCTTATAGAAAGCTATGAGCTTCTTTGATGTGTATTCTCCTCCATTGTCAATTCTCAATATTTTTATCCTTCTTTTTGTAAGATTTTCTTCTTCAGCTTTGAATTCTTGAATTTTTTCGAATACTTCATCCTAGGACTTCAACAAATAGATCCAAGTTTTTCTTGAGTGGTCATCAATGAAAGTTACATAGTATAGATGACCTCCAAGATAATTTGTAGACATAGGACCACAAACATCAGAGTGAATGAGATCCAAAATATCTTTTGATCTTGAAGCATTGCTTCCAAATGGTTTCTTAACATTTTTACCTAATGCACATCCCTTGCAAACTCCTTCATGATCCTCCTTAAGTTTAGGGATGCCATTCACCATTGTTTTTAGAGTTTATAAGATTTTGTAGTGAAGGTGTCCAAACCTTCTATGCCAAAGCTCACATGGGTTGACTTCAATGTGAATGAAGGTTTGAGAGAGAAGTGTGAGTAACCTGTAGAGTCTTCCTTCACGAATCCCAATGATTTTTGCATTGTTGATGCTAGAGCCTTTATCACATACCATAAATTTTCCGTCTATAAAAGTGACTCTATCTCCCTTAACTTCTAGACATGAAAGAGAAAGTAATTCTTTTTCAAACCTGGTACAAATAGAATGTTGTTGAGATGTATGTTTCTTCCATTTTCCAGCTCCAGCGAGGTTGATCCAATCCCTTCTTACAAGATAGCTCTTCTTGTCAGCAAGTTCAACAAAGTAGGAAAATTTTCCTCTTGATAGGGTCTTTAGTTGTTTGTGCTCACCTGTCATATGTCTGGATGCTCCACTATCAATTACCCATATATTTTCATCTTCAAACGTACATGTAAGTGTTGAGAATAACCCTTTGTCCTCTGTAGTAGAATTTTTGGTCATATGATTCTTGATAGATAATAGGAGATCCCAAAATGCTTTGATGCCTTGCTTGAGATGACTTGCCATCATAGAAAACTGCTTCAATGACTTCTTCAAAGATGTAGTGATCTTCATCATGCCCTTTGCCAACCTTAGCTCTGATGCCATGTTGAGAAATCGATAGGGCTATACTTAGGATGATTTATCTTATACTTGATCACTGTATGTGATGTATTTTTACTTTTTCTTGATTATTAGCTTCTTCTCTTATTATTATGTTGTTCTTATCATCAAACAATTACCAAAAACACGAAGATCAATAGTGCACAAGTACACGGGATGTAGGCTGCAAGCCAGGGCCAAAACCTTTCCACTTGAGAGGAAAACCCACAAATCCCTTATCTTCTTATATATTCTTCAAATGACGAATTCCAAGACATCTAGACCAAGACCAATACCCTTTCAAGACCAAGCCAGACCTTCTTGATGATGTGCTTCTTCTATCCAAATCAAACCTAGTCAAATCTCTTCCACCTGCACAATTTTGACCCCTAGCTACAGAATTTCGGCCTCCATTGCAGGTTTGAAATTTTTGGCCCCTGCATTAGTTGAAGCTTCCGCACATATGAGCGAATTTAGGGCTTCCAAGGATTCTTTGCTGCACTTGGGTTGCTTCTCCTTCTAAGGGTAGAAGGTGACCTAAAAATCCTTTCTTCGACCTTCTTTCTGCAACTTGATAACTTTGACCTTGCAGTTGCAAAACCCTAGCCTTATCTTCACATGTGAGAGAGAGAGGGAGAGAACCCAAAACCTTCGTCCTTCGTCCTTCTATACTTCTTCGCTTGCCTTTCTTTTGCTTCTTCTTTGCTTAGATGATTAGAAGTGAGTGAGTGTCCTTAGGAGGTCGAGTTCCCTTCTATATATAGGCTTCCAACGAGGACAAGATGCCCTAATGAGGCTCACTTCTTAGTTGCCGGGCCGACTTGGTCTTGGAGGGTTATTTTGACACTTATAAGTTAAAATACAAAAGTAATTCTTTTGACATGTTACAGTATGTTCAATGGGGTCTTCTTCATATGACAATGACTCTATTGACTTCTTGACTTTATGACAAACCCTAGAAGCACTCAATGGGTGCTTGACCTCTATATAAAAAGACCTTGAGCATGAAACCCATGCTCCAAGAAATAACAATAATAATTTCTATATCTTTTTATAATATACAAGAATCAATAGTAAATTTCATATTTATGATGACCGAACCTAGTTACATATTTCAACGAGTTGAACCCAAAGAATGGAGGTGGAATATGGGCTTGTAGTATAAGATGGAAAGTGGTAAGTATGGAATAGGGATAGATGGAACAACACTATCTCAATCAAGGCTTCTCAAGTAGTGCCCCTCCTATACCTATTGGACCATTAGGGGAGGTCCCACTAGACTAGGATCAAAGATTAACCCCCCATTTATGGTGAGCGAATAAGATCACGGTGAAAACCCCTCTCTCTTCCTAGTCACCCCGTAATCCATATGAAATGTCCAAATACAAACATGCATAAGCACCCGATTGCAAAATGAATAAAGCACCTTTTAGTCGGGAGCCCATCTTTGCCCATGTGATCCTTGCCAGATGGCTGAGAAAGTATATGATTGATGTAGGTGGCAGAGATAAAATGGCACGTCATTAGCTAGTGGTCGCTGTCAGTGGCTGCATGGTTCGCTGAATGGATGTGAAAAATAAGAGAAAAAATTTCTCCTATAGGATCACTCATTTTGGTGGGTAACAAACCCTAGACCTCATCTTCCAAGATTAATTAGCTTTAGCTTTGTAGTAACTTTGTGCTACTCTAGAAATTGCCTATGAAAAATATTTGATCAACTAAACAAACGAAGAGAATTCACATGTAAACCCTTTTGTCTCATGAAAAAATTCACGTTTTGATAGATCCCAACAAATTCACAATGATTTTCCAAGGAGGAGAAGGCCTATATTTATAGATGAGGCTCTTCAAAATTTCCTCCTTGGTATCCCACAAAATGAGAAGCTTGCAATCCACAAAATGCTTGGAGGCTAAGTTAATTTTTTTTTTTAATTTTTCAAATTTATGTTGAGTAAACCCCAAAAGGAGGCAAAATGCTACATGGATGAGGCCAAAAGGGGCCGTTTTGATTATAAATGATCAAAATTTCCACTTGTAATTGCATCGCGGGGTTGCTTGTAAAATCAACTCTTCATTGATGGTCCTTTTATTGATCCGATTAGCAAGGCTGCTAAGGTCCTGAGAATGTCATTGGATTGGCACACACAAGATGAGGACCCACTATCATCTTGGCCCTTGCCCCCACTCTTTAAGCCCAACACCTCCTAAATAGCTAAGGGAGGCTTCCTTGAATACTCTCCACTGCTTTGGATATATGACCAGTGCCTTTAATGGAGTCAAATGGGTGAAGTTGTTCTCTGTGTGCTTGCTGTCTTGTTATAAATAATCATTAAAGAAAGAGAAGATTTCTAATGGAAAACTATTAGTAGCCAAATCACTTGATATATGGCGTGTAATCTATGGATTTTGGTCTACTGAGAATACTCTAACTGAATATGTTATTATTTTTCTAATTGAGTGCACAGTTTTAGAGTTATAAGCTAAGTCACTTGACACAGCGACACAGGATATGAAGGACACGAGGATTCGAGTGCCGGACATGGACTTGTTGACCCCTCGGAACAGGACACGGTAGGACATGTTTTATATATATATATATATATATATATATTAGATTAAAAATTAGATATTTTTTACACAAATTCTCATTCATGATACAAATTTACTGATTCAAACATAGATCTTCATCTAGATGTAAGTTTTACAAAGTAACATTATGCATACAAATACAATTGTGACATAATATGTATTCATCAATGATCCAATAGGAGAGACAAGATACTATAGTTTTCTCATTAAGTCATCAAAATCAAAATGTGTTACATAGATAGTAGCAATGCCAATGGCAAATAGAAATAGCAAATACAAAACAACTACAAGCCTCAAGGCAGTAGGTAGCTCATGAGTCATCAATCCTCCTCGGTCTCCCACAAAATGAGAAGCTTGCAATCCACAAAATGCTTGGAGGCTAAGTTAATTTTTTTTTAAAATTTTAAAATTTATGTTGAGTAAACCCCAAAAGGAGGCAAAATGCTACATGGATGAGGCCAAAAGGGGCTGTTTTGATTTTAAATGATCAAAATTTCCACTTGTAATTGCATTGCTGGGTTGCTTGTAAAATCAACTCTTCATTGATGGTCCTTTTACCGATCCGATTAGCAAGGCTGCTAAGGTCCTGACAACGTCACTGGATTGACACACACAAGATGAGGACCCACTGTCACCTTGGCCCTTGCCCCCACTCTTTAAGCCCAACACCTCCTAAATAGCTAAGGGGGGCTTCCTTAAATACTCTCCACTGCTTTGGATATATGACCAGTGCCTTTAAGGGACTCAAATGGGTGAAGTTGTTCTCTGTGTGCTTGCTATCTTGTTATAAATAAACATTAAAGAAAGAGAAGATTTCTAATGGAAATTATTAGTAGCCAAATCACTTGATATATAGCGTGTAATCTATATGGATTTTGGTCTACTGAGAATACTCTAACCGAATATGTTATTATTTTTCTAATTGAGTGCACAATTTTAGAGTTATAAGCTAAGTCACCTGACACGGCGACACAGGACACGAAGGACACGAGGAGTCAAGTGCTGGACACGGACATGTTGACCCCTCGGAACAGGACACATTAGGACATGTTATCTATATATATATATATATATAGATTAAAAATTAGATATTTCTTACACAAATTCTCATTCATGATACAAATTCACTGATTCAAACATAGATCTTCATCTAGATGTAAGTTTTACAAAGTAATATTATGCATACAAATACAATTGTGACATAATACGTACTCACCAATGATCCAATAGGAGAAAGACAAGATACTATAGTTTTCTCATTAAGTCATCAAAATCAAAATGTGTTACATAGGTAGTAGCAATGCCAATGGCAAATAGAAATAGCAAATACAAAACAACTACAAGCCTCAAGGTAGTAGGTAGCTCATGAGTCATCAATCCTCATCATCAAAATCAGCATCACTGTACTCATCGTCATGTCACCACTATCCTCTGCTACATCCTCCTCCTCTATATCCAGTGTCATCTCTGCCATCACTGTACTCATCATCTTGGTCAGCACTGCTCTCCTTTGTTGCATCCTCCTCTGTATCCAATGTCATCTCTGCATCTGCATGTATGGAGGATGACCCCTTTACAGTATCACCATCATCAAAAGTGATAGGCTCTAGCACTGGCTTATTAAAATCCAAGTTTGGCCAATGCCAACTCAACATTGCTGTCCAAACCCATATTATCAGGAAAGACATCCCACATCCTTGTCTTTCCCTTCAACCACTCATCCCTCTCCCTGTAAATAAGACGAAGGTTGGTGTGCACATACACCATTGTCTCTGCCTTATACTGCTCAAGCCTGCTCTGCTTGACACTATACAAATTCCTATATGTGCTCCAATTCCTCTCGCAACAAGAGGATGAAGTCACCTGAGAGAGGAGCCTCATGGCTAATTGGTGTAGAAGAGGGCTTGTTGCCCCATGAGTTGCCCACCAAGAATAGGGAATAGGGCTTCTTACCCCCTGTCTCTAATCACATCATATCTTGCAAATTGACCAATGGCAGTGGAAAACTCTGCAAAGGCATTCTCCACCTCATCAAGCGATGCTCTATCCCGAAAAATCTACCTCAATGCATCTTTCATCCCCTGTGAAATTTCACCATCCATGCGAGGAGGGAATTTGCGGGAAGGTCCACCATTCAACCACTCATGGCTGTAGTATTTTGAGTTCAGTGAGTGAGCCAAACAATGTAAACGTGTGCAATTTTTGTCTCATCTGCTGACAAGAATACCCTGTATGGTGGTGAAGAAGGCCTCTGATGATGTCTCATACTCGGGGCACTCATTCTGTAAAATAATGCTCCTCACAGACTCAATCATGGAATCCCATCCCTCATAAACCTCTCCTAGGATGGGTTGGTCTGTATCTGCAATTCAAAGCAAAGAAATGATAGGGTCGATGATTTGAATAAGTAGATCTACCTTCTCACATCAAGCATCATCTAACATTGTGTCCTTCACTCTTTTTGAGGCTGCTTGATCTGTCATTCTCCAAAAAGACCAAAGCTTTGAAATAACCATGCCCCCAAGAGTGGTCTTGACCTCCCTCAACCTCTTCAACATGATGAATGAAAAGGAAAACCGTGTAGCCACAGTCTTCAATAATGATAGATTGGTGTACTCCTTGTAGATAGTGAGGGCATTTGTATGATTTTGCACAATGTTGCGGATATGCTATGCATCCTCAATAATGCTTCCAACCCAAAGCACATCAGAAGTACGAGATTTAAGTGCTAAATTCAAAGAATGGACAATGCAAAGTGTCCAAAATATATGTGGATATTTAGCTTCCACAATCATGCCAACAACCTTGCAAACAGGTGCATTATCTGTAATGATTAGCACACAAGAATCAACACCTACATCTTTAGTAACTTTAATAAACAACTCACCCATATATTGTGCATCCTTGTATTGCCCAAATGCATCCACTGATTTCAAGAAAATTGGACCATTCAAGGAAGACACCATGAAGTTGATGAGTGGGTGCTGTGTTGGATTTGTCCATCCATTAGAAACAATGCTAACCCCAGATGTTGGCCATGCTGATTTAATAGGCTCAAGCATTTTTTCCACCTCTTTCTTTGCCTTTGTCAACAATGTGGTTCTAAGCTTCTCTGACCCAGGAGGCACATACCCTGATGGAGCCCCTTGAGTTAGAGTTCGACACATCTCAATAAATAAAGGTGAGCGTGCAACATTAAAGGATATGAAGTTATGATAGAAAACAAATGCAATGGTGAGATCAAGCTCTTCCCATTTCTCTTTCTAAAAAATCTTGTCTATTGGACCAAGTGCCATTGCCTTTCTTTTTGTTGCTTGTCCCCCACTAGAACTCTCAAATGGAAATATGTTGCTGCTTTTCCTCAAGAATGAAAGGGGGTCATCATTCTTGTTTTTTTAGATGTTGCAACCACCTTTGCCATACCAACATTGGCCTCTTTTTCCATTTCTTTCCTCTTAGCTAAAGACACCTGTGTACATGCTGCAATTCCACAACTTGGTAAAGCCAACAAATGAGCTTTCACACGGTAATATGTGCTCATGAAATGATTGTTGCAATAGTTGCATTTCCAAGCAACATTGCCCCCTCCTTTCATCTTGCTGCCTGGCCCTTGCTCTCTTGTGACATATTTCCACAAGGGATATTTGTTATCTTGAGGCTGCTGTCTTCCCTCAACCATTTGAAGCCGCTGTTGCAGCCCCACTTCGAGTACAGGGAACAGTCGCAGACCCTGATGGAATTGGAAGAGGAGGGGCATCTCCAATGGGGACATTCTTCCCCTTCCTTGCTGCCCTTGCTTGAACCATGAATGGTGTAAAAAAAAAAAGAAAAAATGAACAAATTTGTAAAAGAAATGCACATGCAAACAGTTGTAATAAAAATGCAAGAAAAATAGAGACAAAATGCACTTATCTGTTGCTTGAATCGCCTCCAAAATTCTCCCACACCCTTTGCTCTTCGCTTTCACACACCCACAACAAACCCATAGCAAGAGAAAAAGAGTATTGTGATGTTAGAATGGCCCAAATCGTCCTTTAATGGCTGCGCAGAGGTAAAAAAAGCAGGACACGTGTCCCAGAATCGGGACACGTTCGTGTCCCGATGCGACACGCTTGAACACGATCCAGAGGACACGTGTCTGATTTGTCTGATTCGGGACACGTGAGGGCTGAGGAACGAATCCGGTTTCATAGGTTATAAGTGAAAACAACTTGTTGTCTTGTTGGATAAATTGCAAAATTTGTGTTAAAATGCAGGGGTAGAAATCTATTACCCGTGTTAAGGGCCTCTTATTGTGTTAAAACACCTCTTCACAGTTACCCAAGAGTATAAGAAGGGTAGAGGGTAATTCTTGAGGCTTTTGAGGTCTCCCCTCCAATTATTGTGACAAAAAACTTGATCTCCAGGTGGTTAGAAATCAGTTTTTAGAATTTTGGGTTATGTAAAATATACCCAAATTTTTTTGGGTTTAAGAATAGGCGATTAAGGTAGCTGGAAATGATGGAAATATAGAGTTGAATATAACCAAATCTGGACAATATAGTTACCTGGGAAAGTGCGGGATTTGATTGTAGGTGGCTGAAAACGCAGGTCCAATGAACAAAAGCTCTCTGAATCTGCAATCCTACAACTTATTGTCTAGATACAAGTGTCAAATTGAGCTAGGTGGATATTGGTGGCCACCCGCCAATTCCACTTGGACCCCCACCATCGTTTCTTTTAGTTTTTCAGTTTCCTTAATTGTAGCACAGTTTACTATTTTTAGCAGTTTTTCGGGTCCTGAACTTCTAGAGTCGTTTTGAGGCCCTAAACGACGTTTCTTGGGAAAACTGGGAGCAACATGGGTCCATGTACCGATGTTTTTCTTCCCAAAGTTGTAGTCCTCAGATAGATCTTTCTAATGAGGTATTATGCGTGTCAAACAAAGATCATATGCCAAAGTTACGACCCCGTGAAGTTGATGTACCAATTTACCCAAAACGGGTCCCATAGTTTGGCGTTTCATCTCCTAGGGTTAGGTTTTTGGATGTTTAGGGTTTTCCATTGTTTCTCAACAATAAATAGGCCTTTGAGCCTCATTGTAAGACGGTTGAGAGGCATGTAGCCGCCACATCTCTTCTCAGATATAAGCTACCATCACCCTAGCTAGTTTATTTCCATTTCTATTTGTAAGCATATTTAGTATTTTACAGTGATGAAATGAAGTATTATTTCTGTTGCATCTCTATATGTATGGTTATATTTGTAATTTGTTGTGTTCCTGTTTAAATCTGGATCAGTGGTATCAAAGTGGTCTGCTCTTTCTCTGTCTTTCTTTGCATGTCCCTAATGAGGTTGGGATATAAGGAGTTAGGGCTTGAACTGGTCGAACCTTTGCAAGACCAGCCTCGCAAATTCTGATGGCCTCCTATTGCAGATGAAAAGAAAGACAAGGGGGCAGGAGATCCTATCAAAATCTTGCTCGAAGAGGCCCTTGAGCGACAAGGAACGCGATGATGGACAACTTTGCTCAGATTCTTCAGCGGTTACCCAGGGGTGACACATCTACTTCTAGCAACTACTCTGGAAGCGCCACATTCTTTAAGGTACAAGTTAACTTTGACATTCCCATATTTGAGGGTCAGATAGACGCAGACGCCGTAGATAAATGGATAAATCTGCTAGAAGGGTATTTTTCTGTTCATGATTTTTCCGGTCGGGAAAAGATTACTTTCGCTCTTCTCAAAGCCGCCCCCCACGTCAAGGACTAGTGGGAAACCTACTGCGAGTAGAAGGATGAAAGTACGACCTCACTATTTTCAGCGACCCCCACTTGGAATTCATTTCGGGCAGCCATCAAGGAGCAGTACTACCCTGTCGAACGCTATGAGGATCAATACATAAAGTGGACCATGCTGCGGCAGGGAAGGGACCAAGACGTGCTGGAGTTTACCAATATTTTCCATACCCTTCGCAAAAAATTGTGTATCAAGGATTTAGAGCAGCGTTTGGTACTCAAATACCACGGTTCCCTGCATAGGTACATCTAGGACGAAATAGAATTCCTGAACATCTCCTCACTTGGCATGGCATACCGATATGCCGTCAAGATCGAGCAAAAGTTTAAACAGAAGAAGCGAGACTTTGGATCTGCGAACCTGAAGCAAGGGAACGGTGCCCCCAAATCGCAGAACAAAGGACAAAGCCAAGGCAGGGTGGCCCAAGACAACCCGCCAACACTGCAAGCAAAGAACAATGCCGCGAAGCCGAAAAAGGACACGGGAAAGTGGTGTGAGTTCCATAAGAGCTCCACTCACAACACAAGTGAGTGTCGGGCCAAGCAGTCACTGGCAGTGTTTTAAGATTTGACTGGCTCGAAGCCGATTCGGCCGAGTTGGTCCGAGTCAAGGGCTCACCGAGTTGACTCAGCCAGTGAACCGGTTCGGCCGGCTGGCCGAGTTATTACCGAGCCGACTGAGTTGTCTAACAACTTGGCCAACTCGGTAATAACCCGGTTGACTCGGTTGAGTCCGAGCCTACTCGATCGGGTTGGATGACAGTGGCCCGTGAACTAAAAAACAATGATTTTTATTTTTATTTTTTTGCTTTCGAGGGACTCCAAAATTTTCACTATGATATTTTAATGGTTTTTTGTCCCTAAATAAGTTTATCTCGCTTGATCTTGAGAGGTTTGTTTAGGTGGTATCACATATGTAGTAGAGATTGCTTAAGGGATAGCTTTATTCTTCTTCAAAACCTTCCAATAGGATCTTTGCCCCTTTCTTAAAGCAAACCTAACTTTGTGGCCCCAACCTTGGCCCTCGAAAGAGGAGCATCGAGCCTTGAGTTGATTCCATGTGATGCTACACCCCTTGATGAGCCTCCAAATGCTAAAACACTAAACTTAAAAGCTTGGACGTTGGACTATTTGATGATATGCCTAAATGGACTGAAGATGCTCCCTGGCTGGCCTTGACCCTGTTTTGGTGGATGGTGCCTTCTTCCAAAGCACAATTGAGGATGGTTATCATTGAGATGACTTAGGAGGGCTAACACATCCCTCTTTGATGCCAATGCTTACCCTTAGGGATGCCATGTCACTCACATGCTTGAAAAGGGTGACATAGGGTCTCTCCTAGATGACATCATAGTGGAGGATGCACCTTTTGAAGATGTACACATGCACTTTGGAACTTTCTTGGAGTGAGGAACACTCTTGGACCCTTGTATTAGTTCCTTGATGACTTACAATCTATTTTGGAGGATAACGCCATTTGTAGCCTCCTTGGTTATGTGTTTTTGTTATGATCTCTATATCATCATCATGTATGTATTGGACAGTGCACTAGGTGCCATTTTGCTATAATGGATATATTCATGAGCCTACTTTGATCATATGTTGTCTTCTATCTATATTCTAATGCTGTGTGTTTGGAAACATGAATAAAAATCTTTAAAATTATGTTTTTTTATAAAAAAATAAATATTTAATGTATTTTTTTACAATGACCAAGTCATTGAAATCGAGTTGACCGAGTTGGAGTTGGAGTCGACCATCGGCCGAGTCTGAGTCAGAGTCAGAGTTTTAAAACATTGGCCACTGGTGGCCGAACTAAAAGTTTCAGAATCAGATGCATGTTCCGACTCTAAGTCAGAACCCACCAAGGGGAATGACAAAGGGAAGCAGATTATCAATGCGGAGCCCAGTGCCACCGTTGCCACCACGAAGATTTAGAAGGAGGAACCTGAAGATCGAGAGGAGGAGGAGCGCCTCTTCCACTCCTAGATGTGGGTAAAGGGCTCCCCGCTACAGTTCATTGTCGACAGTGGGAGCCAAAAGAACCTCATTTTGGAAGAGGCCGTGAAGCGGCTGGGCTTAATGACCACAGCACATCCACAAATGTACATCATCGGGTGGCTTCACCAAGGACGGGATCTTCGTGTGAGCTAGCAGTGTCGCCTTCCATACAACATCAAGCCCTTGACGGATGAGGTATTGTGTGACGTTGTTCCCCTTGATGTTTGTGATGTATTATTAGGCCAACCATACTTGCGGAAGCGACATGCTGTGTATGAATCAAGGCCTCGTGCTGTTATTGTTCCTTTGGGAAATAAGTTGTACAGGATACTGGAGGTAGCACCACCTACCGCCATCTCTTTGGTTATTGCGAAACAATGCAGTAAGCTCATTTCCAAAACTGGGAAATTTGTTTTCTTGATGATACGCCCTCAAGGAAAGAAGAAGACGGTGGCCACAACCTCCAGACAGGGCCCCTCCACATGACAACTACAAATGGACAAGGTCGTGGAGGAGTACGAGGACATCTTCACTTCCCCGCAGGGGTTCCTCTGCATTGTCAGGTCAAGCACTCCATTGATCTGACCCCAGGAGCGCCGCTGCCCAATGGACCAATCTATCAGCGCTCCGTTCTGGAGAGCGATGAAATCAAGAGGCAGATTTAGGAACTGCTACAGAAAGGTCACATCCGTCCGAGTTCATCGCCTTGTGGGAGCCCGATCGTGTTGGTATAGAAGAAGGATGGGACTTGGAGACTCTGTATTGACTATCGAGCGCTGAATAAAACCACTGTTTGTGATAGGTACCCGATCCCATGGATTGATGACCTCTTGGACCAACTGAAGGGGGCAAAATATTTCAGCAAGATCGATTTGAAGTCAGGATATCACTAGGTACTGATCGAACCCTCCGATGTGTGGAAGACTGGCTTCAAAGCCAAGGAGGGCCTTTTTGAATAGTCGGTTATGCCTTTCGGGTTGACGAATGCTCCTGCAACCTTCATGAAGCTAATGGATGATATCTTGTGGCCATTCACCAACTCATTTGTAGTGGTATACTTGGATGACATCTTGATCTTCACCCAGAGTTGGGAAGAGCACCTCCACCACATTCGACAGGTTCTCCAAACATTGCAGCAACACAACTTATGTGCCAATTTGAAGAAATGCACTTTTGGCATGACCTAGGTTCAGTGTCTGGGATACATTATTGATGAACGGGGGGTGCATGTGGATCTAGCCAAGATCCAAGTCATTCGGGATTGGCCATCTCCAGCCACTCTGACAGAGCTTCGCAGCTTTCTAGGTCTTGCCAACTTCTCCCGCAGGTTCGCGTTGGGATTTTCTCATATCACTTGGCCCTTGAGTCAAGTCACCAAGGGAGGAGCGAAAGCAAAATTCTTTTGGTCTGAATCTCAACAGAAGGTATTCACAAAGTTGAAACATCACCTTTGCTCGGCACTAGTGCTCGCATTACCAGACTTGCAACAACCATTTGAGGTCAAGACAAATGCCTTTGACTATGCTAGTGGGGCAGCCCTTACTCAACACGGGCATCTAGTGGCATATCACAGTGAGACACTTTCAGACACAGTCCGGAAGTATCCCACTTATGACAAAGAGATGTATTCCATTGTGCAGGCCCGCCGACAATGGAAGCATTACATTTTGGGGAAGGAAATGGTCATCCACACAGACCACCGATCCCTGCAGTTCATACAGACCCAAGGGAAATTGCAGAATGATCGCCATCAGAAGTGGTCCACATACCTGCAATAGTTCCATTTGAATATCAAGTATAAGAAGGGTAGCGTCAATAATGTTGTAGATTGCCTTAGTTGACCACCGACCATGGCGTTAACCACCGTGTTCAACTCTTGTGGGCACGAGACTTCTGATTGGCTACTTCTCTACAAAAGCAACCCAAAATTTGGCCACACATACCAGACACTCTTGGAGGGTCAGCATGTTCCAGATTTTCACCTCTAGGATGCCTTGTTATGCCACCTGGGTCACCTTTGTGTTTCTTCAAGTGAGTGTGCCAAGATGATTTGGGAAGCACACTACAGTCGGGCTACTGGGCATTTCGTGGTCGAGAAAACGGTGGCAGTACTACAAAAGTATTTTTATTGGCCGAATCTTCGACAAGATGTCGGGTAGTACATCAGATCATGCACTGCCTGCGCCATTTGCAAATTGACCATCAAGAAGCAAGGCCTTTATACCCTGCTGCCTACCCCTAGTCGGCCTTGGGAATCCATCTCCATGGATTACATGTCGGGCCTTCCTTCTACTAAGCATGGAAACGACTGTGTTTTTGTGGTTGTCGATAGGTTCTTGAAGATGGCCATTATGGCAGCCTGCAAGAAGAATATCACAGCAGAAGCCACTGATAAACTCTTCTTTGAACGAGTGTGGGTACACTTTGGGATCCCCCAGTCTATCACCTCAGATCGGGACAACAAGTTTCTCGGTACATTTTGGTCCAGTCTCTGGTCGATGCTGGACACCAAACTCACTAAGTCCACAACCTTCCATCCCCAAACTGATGGCTAGACAAAGGTTGTCAATAGGATGATCGTACACATTCTGCGCATGTACAACTCAAAGCATCCACACACATGGGATGAGAGCCTCCCCTATGTTCAACATAGCTATAATCAGGCTCTCCATAGCTTGACTAGCCACAACCCTTTTCAGGTGGGCTTGGGGTTCTAGCCACTATGTCTCATTGATGTGGCCATGCCATTTGTAGCTACTCAGGCAAATTCGGCTCATGTCCAGTCTGAAACAAATAAGCCAAACAACTTCATTGAGCACATCCAACATATTCGCCAGCAGGTCCACGACATTCTGGAGAAATCAAATGCCAAGTACAAGCAGCGACATGATCAACATCGGGTGCCACACAAGTTTAAGGTTGGTGACAAAGTCTAGTTGCATTTGCAAAAGGAACGCCTTACCGGATCACAAATATGCTTCAAAATAACTTATACCTAAAAGGTGATCTTTAGATCCAACAAGTTATGATAATTTACCACGAAATCACTTGCTCAAAATGATAGATAAATGAAAAATGCAGCAAACTAGTATTAAATGCGGAAAAGGAAAAAATATTTTATTGTTTAAGCATTTTTTATAGATTTTTTGGTTGTCAGATTTATACCTATGTGAATAGAGTTTCACCTTTCGACCGTAGTGTGAAGTTGATGCTTCCTTAAGTCGCTAAGCACGATTTATGATAACGATCCAACCTGAAAACTTTCAAAACCTCGTTAGGAGTGGCCCCAACCTTTGCTCTATATGCTTGTTAAAATACAAGATTCTTGAAGTGACATAAAGCTTCCTTGCGAAATGGTTTGAGACAGCTGGATCGACCTTACCTGCAACACAACAAACAAGTGGAAAATCCTAGTTGTTCATTGCCACATAGTATAGTAGCTCCTCAATGGTAGAGAACATTTATTCTTGGGATAATTTTTATTGATTTGCAAATTAGAATTAATTTCAATAATTATGTTTGAGAACATTAGCAAGAAAAGAAACATAAACAAAAAACCACTCCATAATGTAAGCATAATGTTTGCAAAAAAGATGAGCTCTTGTATTATGATAACACTTCTTCTTCATAATACTTTGTATTACAGTGTATAGCTCAAGGATCAAAGTTTGCTCTTTATGATACAACATTTAATTTACCCCTTAAGATGAGGCAGTTTATCACTGACCAGGATTGGGACATGCAAGGGTTCCTTTTGATGAGAAGGAACATCAAGTGCTCAAGAAGCAGGTGATGGCTAATGAGGAGGGTAGAGCTCATGCTAGGATTTTGCCCACACGATAACGGATGTCCCAACCATCTTTTGCATTTTGATTTTTTTTCTTTCATTGTGGCCATATTATGCTTTTCCATTCTTTTAGCTGCATCAACCTCCATGGCAATATTTTCTGTCCCTACTCAGGATGTGGATAAGAGGGTGTGCCAAATCTCAATGAACCAATGACAAGTTAGACCTGAAGAATGGAGGTGGTGGAAAGGGTTTATAATGTGACATGAGAAGTGTTAAGTATGGTAAAATGGAGAATGAACACGCTACTTCAATCTAGGTTTTTTCAAGTAGTGCCCCTCCTATAACCCTAAGGCCTTAGGGGAGGTCCCACTGGACTATGGCTAAATATTAACCCCTGGTAAGGTGAGAGAATAGATTTACAATCAAGATCAGTCAATCATCTAGATCACCCCTTACATCCACACTAAATGCTCCAAACATTAAGTAAAAGCACTTGATTGCAAAATGATCAAAGTACCTATTGAGCAGTAGCCCATCTTCAACCAAGAGGAATGTCGGATGGCGAGAGATGTAGTGACTGGTGCAGATGGTGTAGGAGTTGGCATATCATCATCATCATCAAGCTAATGTGTAGGGTTGTTGTTTGGCTGGTTATCCAAAATAGGAGAAAAGTTTTCTTGTAGGGGGTCTCACCCATTTTGGTGAGTATCATGACCTATATTTATCTCCAAATTAGTCCTTTGCACATTAAGTGTTTTTGAGACTGATTTTGGCTCTGTTATAGGCTAATTGCTCTTCGCTCTAGGTTTAAAACCCTAGTTTATGACAACCATAAAATTTCTGAGGGTTTCTTGCTTTTGGGACTTTCCTTGTGGTGAATGGTTGATTTAAGTTATCCTAACACTAACAAGACCCTTCTTGGGCAAAACCCGACGATTATTATCCATATCCACTAAAGCCCTAATTGCGAAGCATATTCCAAGTGGATATCTCATTGTAAGCCTTCTAGAGGGCATTTAGCTTGGGTTATTCCTGGGTTACTTGATCTCTAATGCTTATCAGGAAGCCTCTCGGGTAACGGGCATTTCCTTACTAAATATCAGTGGAATAGCTTCTGAGGTTATAGTGGTAGCTTTGCTGAAGGTTACACATCTTCTAGGATATTGCCTAGTGCCGCTTTGTACTAGGCCTGCTAGATTTTGCTGTAACATAGCACACAAGGATAGATTAGACCTTGACAGCAGACTATGAAAATAATGGTAGATCAAACCTTGAGAGATGACCTTGATAAATCAGACCTCGAGAATAGATCTTGACATAAGGATAGATCAAACCTTGAGCAGGAATGGGGTTTAGGGTTTTGGGCATTTAGTTTTTTGTGATATTTTCTTTAAAAGGTTCAATTATTGGGAATTGCTGGGTTGAAAAAGCACTGGAAAATTTAGGATCAATTTCATTTTCCACAGGATCCATTTCATAGGTTCAGGATCCATTTCCTTCTCTAGGGGATCTGCGCTCACTTCCATGATGGATCCTGATGGATCTGGATCTAGGGATCTGTGGATCCTACACAGTGGTGGCAGATCTAGTAACACATGCCATATTGCACAATGACTATTGTGCCAAAATTCCTAGGTTTTCTATGTGTTTTGTTTTTCTACACTCTTACTATTACAATGAGAATGGCCCAATATCATAATAGTAATATGGCATAAAATGCATCTTTTGTTTTCTCATAGGATGCTTATTTTTCTTTTAATACATTTAATTTGATTTATTTAAGCATAGTGTTAATTTTATGTATGTTCTATGCTTAGAGCAATTTATTTCAATTTTCACAGTTAACTCAATATCTTATCCAGATTAGCAATCACATTAGCATTAAAGTAAATTGCAGATAGAACATAAAATAGATTGCAGAAGACAAGCCAAGACAAGAGGACACAAGATGTAGCGCTAGCCAGGCACAAACCCCAATGTGGGGAAACCTTTGATCAATTCTTCTTATATGTTCTTCAATAGTTCAGCAGAGAGAGAGAGATGGTATATTTACAACAGAAGTCAACACTTTGACTTATAATAGCATAGATCATCTCTAAGAGGATGATACATGAGGCAGCTGAACTCAGTTGAAGACATGCTGCTTCAACTGATTCTCCCAGGTGACTCTATCACCCATCATAGTGCTGCACCTCGTTATCATGTCGCACCTCACTGTGCTGCACTCATCATCACTATGCTGGACCTCATTACCATGCTGCACACATCATACTGCTGCACCATGATTGCTTGCAGTCCCATGCAAGCACCATGTCCTTGCTGTCCCATCTACCATGCTCCACCATGATTGCATTTGCTGCTGTCCCACTGTTTAGCATTGCTGTGCCATGTTATAGCTTGCTGTCCCAAGTACCAAGCTCCAACAAGCACCATGTCCTGCTGTACCATTTACCATGCTGATGTCCCATTGTGCTTTGGCTGCCACATGTCATTGCTGCTCCTATGATTGCTTGCTGTCCCATTGTAACCTACAGCAACCCAACAATCATGCCCCAAAACATACCTTGAACAACCTTAATGAAATGTGTCCTATTCAAGGTAGATGGCTGCCTCCTCATGCTGCTGTTCTGAGCATATGGCAGCCCTTAACACTTCCACGCTGGCCTATGGCCGACCACAGACCTCTTCTGCACACTAGCAGCCTTCCGAAACAGTCTTACCTTACCTTTTGCTGACCTCAAACAATCCGTAATTCTCCTTTCCAAACTCGGCCTCCCTGCAAGTATGAACAGACCTCATTTAGAATAGCGTATGGCAGTGAATGACTGCGTCTAGGGTATTCTAGGACAGCAGCATTAGGCCTGCGTTTAGGCCTCTCCATACAGCGTTATGTTCCTCCTTTACTCAGCCTAGGAGCTTGCCCTCTTGGCCCTATAACCATGGCCCTCCATCCATCAATTCGGTCACTTGAAGTGGCCTGCAGCTAGGCATCATGTAACCCTCCTTGACTGGCTAGGTAGGCTTTTAGGACTGCAGCTAGGGCAGCTTGTTTACCCTCCTCCATAGCTGCGTTAACCCTCCTTCCATGATTGCATTAATGGTAAGGACATCTTCTTTAGGTCAGCGTATAAGTTCCTTCCATAACTGCGGTTTGATCTCCATTAGGGCAGTGTAGATCAGCCTCCTTCCCTCCTGCGTTTAGGGCTTCCTCTCCTAGATTTCTCTTCAACTAAAATCCAAAGTGAGTGGAGAGAAATCGAGAGTGAAGTTTGTGTGAAATTACTCTCAAGTCACCTCCTTTTATGCTAAAACGTTGAGCGCATGTGGGGGTTATTTGGTTGCTCGCTGACCTTGACGGATTGTCTTACAACACAAATAAATTCATAACTCCATGAATACTTATCAGAATCGGATGATCTTTAGATCAATCCTACACCTTTCGATGAGAGGAGTCCAGGAAAAATATCAGCTGCCATAAATAAGATGACCCACATGGAGTTTGGCCCTAGTTGCCAATTTTGACACATAGCCATGAGTTCTTGTGAAACTGCATTTCTCCTATTTGTTTCTCAATGGATGTTCGAGGTTTTTCTAAGCATTAAACAAAAATGCTCCACCCTTGCTGGAATCTGAAAACGTAAATCTTGGATTTCTGAATGATCCATGGCTGGGGTTGTTTTAGAGACCCTAGAAATCCCATAGATCACATCTGAATTTGGTTAAATTGTGTTTTTGGTGTGGTGGGATTGCCGTGTATAGATTCTGGCCAAAAACATGCCAGAAGAAGCAGCCTGAAAGGGGGTGTGAAGCACCGGAAAATGGGGCCTTTTAGTTAACTCTTAGCTCTTGTGATGAATTGGTTTGTTATGATAATTAATTGAAAGCAGAACTGAAAATTTGCAATCCATATTTAAATTTACAGGTAGACATGACAATCATCAAACATCTTCCTGAGCTGTTCTTTGCTAGGTCTGTAGTAATAATATATCCAGATTTAAAAATAATATGGAACCGCAATTCAATAGCTGTTAATGATGGGACAGGTCATGAATAAATTATGTTAGGTCTTTTACTGTAGTTCGATCTTTTTCCCTGTGCTAATTGCTGCTTTTGTTGTCAAACTTCTAATAAAGTTTACCTGCTCCTACATTTACGAGGTTTTATCAATGGAAGCGATGGATAGTTGTGAAACAATAGGAGAACAAATTAAGTGTCCTTTGTTTTGGATCAAGTGTTTATACAATAGAAACTTATGAAACAGATATTACTGTATATGCATAGTTGGATGCAAATATAGTACGTGCATGCATTGTTCAAATATCAATGTAGGTTCTATTTTTCCTTGAGCACTTATCTTCAGGTGATTGAACATGATACAGGCCAGCACGGAGCGTTACAATAATCGGGGTGCATATATTATATTGGAGCCACCTGATTTTGCTAATCCAAATTTTCACACATTTGAAGCTGTAATGCCTCGGCCAAAGGTTGGGTTCTACATCATACCTTTTATATTTCATTTCAGCATCTCAATTATGGTTCTGAGGTGAAAGCTAGTGCATTTATTTACTCATGCACAAGTACATCGAGGGGTTTGAGTGTGTCGAGCTTGAAGAGATGTTAAACATTTTCATCTCACAATGTACACAGATCTTTTGCGGGGCTGCTAGTAAACCCCTCAAAGCAGTCTTGAGTGCTTTTAATCTTCTTCTGTTGATTAGAGCTTAATCATCTCCTTTGACATGGAATTCTTAATGAAGAGCATTTGCTTGCATGGATTTCCATCCTCTTCTGGTGAAGTATGGAGGAGATTCGTGGCTTATTTCATGGAGACCCACTTGCGTGCCCTTTTCATGGAAAGTAATTGGATTCTCACTGGCATACAATACTCTAATTGGAGAGGGTTGCGGCTTATTGAGTTTTTAATGACAAACTAGCCTTCCTCTGAAGGAGAGTAAACTGCCAACCTCAGGCTAGCTAGTGAATGAGAAATGATCGAGGCGTATGTGCTTACTGTTAGAGCTTAAGCCAATCTCAATCTTGACGGTTCAGTGCACAGAGATAGACATCTCCGTAGATATGGTTCTAAGAGATTTCATATCACGTTTTTGCTGCTAATCGTTAGTAAATGAGACGCAAATTTTTTTATCATTGTTATTAACTTATTAGTACATATAATGTTTAATTTTCTGGTTACTGAGGGCTAATGCTAGGTTTGTGATTATTTATATTTGTGGGTAACTTCCATGTGTTTGAACTTTTAACTGATTTTATTGATCTTTGCAGGTTAATGCTTATTATGACTATGAAAATGTTATTGATTCAGATGAAGAGCTCGATTTGGATTCTATTTCAGCGTAATGGGGATATCCGATTATTTTGATTGTAATATTTATAAACTATATTTACGAGAGTTAATATATTTAACTGCTTTTCTAGTTTCAGTGCTATTTATTTCAGATATTTCAGGCAGATTTTATCATTTATGCAGTGGAATGCCTCTTTTAGAGGTGAAGAACATATGGAGATAGTAGTTATTCTCAACATTTTCAAGGAAGATGTTGACACATCTGGCTTAAAGTAATGTATCATCTATGTAGTGGATGTTCTTGTTTTGGAGGTAAATGATATATTAAAGATATGGCAATAGTTATTTTCAACATCTTCAAAGAAGATGTTTTGTCACCAAGCATTAAGTAATGAAGGATATGGGCTGTCATACCATTTTTTGGAAGTTATGTTTACTGGTTTGTGGAAGCAAAAATTTGGGAACCTTGAAATCAGCTCTCTGTGGAAGAAGGTGATTAGTTAAGGATGGATTGATTTCTTTTTAACTAGGAATTATTTATAACTGTCTTCTCTTATGGGATTGTGCTAAAGATTTTGTCGTTTCACGGACCAGAGTCTGTTCTGGGAACTGAATAAATATAATATATTTAACAGTGATAGCTTGAGCAATCAACTCTCAAACAAATTTATGCCGGTTGATATCACAATAATGGAAACTCTCCTCTTCAATGAGGTTTGATTAATTTAAATATGAATGATCATGTTTGCAATTTTTTCTTGGATAATACACGCAACAATAGCATAAATTTTATAGTGACAAAATGAGTGAGATAACGACCAATGATAGCTTGAACAATGAACTCAAACAAATTTATGCTGCTTGATATCATAAGAATGGAACTCTACATCTTCAATGAGGTTGGATCACTAAAAAGATGAATAACCTTGTTTTTTCTTCAATTTTTTGTTAGATAAAACACATTACAATCGCTGAGATTTCATAGTAGCAAAATGAGAGACAACCTGGTGTTGGACATTGAGTTTAGCGCTCCCCGTGTGTTTTGCGACATGGACTAATCATCTCTTGTGGATCCTAACTCCGGTGATTGTAGTGGAGGCTAACGCTTACGGGTTTTGGTCTAACAACAATCGTGATTCCAACAAGTAGCAGAGAGACGGTCTCGAATTTGAAACTCACCCGGCTTGCGTTGAGGGGAGATTGTTGGACATTGGGTTCAACACTTCCCGTGTGTTTCATGATATGGACTAACTGCCTCTCGTGAATCCTAACTCCGGCTATTATAGCGGAGGCTAACGCCTGTAGGTTTTGGTCTAACGACAATTGTGATTCCAACAATTAGTTTTCAAAAGTCAAAGTGATTACATTGAAAGGTGACTTTATATTCCATTGAGTTAGTGACTAATCCAAAATCCCAAGTTAAACTAAAGTCATAAATGGACTGTATTTATTAATATACATTTAACTTCAAACTAGATTGCACTATTGTAGGTTTATGTTGGAAATCCTCCAAAATGTTAACAATCATTTCATATTTCAATGACTTTTTTAAGTACCCAAGCTTCTTTCATATAAACTCCAAAAATTCAATTTTGAAACTATTGCAAAAAGAGAAGTGACATTAATCACATAACTTGTAGCCATAGTTTTAAAAACTAGTCGCTATGAAATGATCAAATTAACTGGTCAAATAGGGCCAGGTAATGAATTGGTGCCAAAATTGGTTAGAGGGTTGGTTTGTATTGGTTAGGTACCAAGTTGGCCTTAACTGACGCAGTTAGATGTCACATGAGTGAGGGGAATCTAGGACCCTCAATGGTGGTTTTTCAAGATGTTTTGGAAGAAACTAGGGGTTGTTTTCCTCCCAAAACATCCCCCCTTGGCTATAAAACCAACCCTTCCCCTCTTAAACCCTAACCCTAAAAAAAAAAAAACTAACTTAAGCCGAGCCATGTTGGCATTAATGGTAATGTTTAAGAATACGTTGACATTTTATTTATCTTTCCTTTTCATGTTTGCTTAAATTTTTAACATTACCATTAATTGTTTTAGGATGTTTAAGAGTAGTTCCCACCCCATTGGATTTCATACAGGGAAAGTAGAATTTTAGATCCCACTCAAAATCTAGCAGACTTAACATTTTTCAAGATTTTAGGATTTGAGGGATTGCAATATTTCCATTTGATTTTGTCATGTATGCGGGTATGGGATTGACATTTAATCAAGTGCATGAAGCCCTTTATGCACTTTGATGTTGGCGGTATTGATTGTTGAACTCCTCTGGTATTGTGGTATTGATTGTTGAACTCCTCTAATGTCGATGATCTCAATTGTTGAACTCTTTTGCCATGGCTTTAACAAAAATGTACCGTTTACTCGAAGAAAATTAATTGGTTAGGCATGCTAAGCTTTTTCTACCATATTATAAGGTTGAGGAGATGAACGCTTCACCCAAACCAAAATCATTGGTTAGGCATGTTAATTTTTTTCAATTTCTACCATATTATAAGGTTGAGGAATCCAAGTCTGAAGACTTTGAGCTAGATGATGTTTATGTAGCTCTCGTTGATGATTCCATCGCTGAGTTTGATGAGTGATCATGTTGATCAATGATTTGTAGTAGGCCAATGGACCAATAACTTGTAGCATTGTTTTTGGACTCTAGAGGCCACTTAGAGTCCCATTGATTATGTATTTTGTTGTTGACGTATTGCACTATGTGCATTTTGATATATTTACCCTTGCATGGTATATAGATGAACAAGAATTACATATTTTATCTCTAATGGTTTGGAAACATGGTTTCAAATCTCTAAAATATTTTTTTCATTAAAAATGAATTATTTTATGTATTTTTTTTCAAATCCAGTTTGAACCTTATTTAGATAGGTGGTCGCTTCAAAACCTAGTTCTGGTTTTTAAAACTATGCTTGTAATCAGTGTCTTGGATGCTAAGAAAGATAATTCATTAGCCATTTGGTCGATCAATATGGTCTTTAGTGGAATGGAAGTCAATGTTCACTAAAAATTATGGCCTAATTATTGCAAATGTAAAAGCTGACATCATTTATGAATGATGTTCATTTTCTACATCTAGATACCAAAGTATATAAGAGTTGAAAAATTAGGTATTTGGGGCTTGGCATGTTGTGTAGTTCATCCGTAATTGTGAATCGTCTTCCTTGTGCTTTATCCACACTTGTAAATTGCCTTCCTCACGGTTGATACACACTACAAAATTACACTTGTAAGCATAATATTCATGTAGTGATACACAATAACATACTATTGAAGCTAAGTATGATTGATGCACTTGTGTTATGAGGATGTTGGGTTGGGTAGAACTGTCCCTTTGCCAACCAAGTCTATGTGGATTAAGGGGTTGTGAGTGCACCTGAATCATGAGGTACTAAAGCTTAGTATGTTTTACTCCTTTTATTGTTCTCTTTTGATCCCAAATTACAAGATGCCACTACAATGTGATTGTGATCATAACTTGAAGGTGGTTGTAAAATCCTTGCAAAATAGGGCGCCAGTGTTGTGTGGTTGCAATCACTAACTAACAGTGGTAGTAAGTTGTTTGCATGAAAGGGGGTGCCACTGTTGCTATTGTTGCTATCATTAGTTGGAGGAGGTGGTGAGATTTTTGCACACCCTAAGCATGCTTTATTATTTTTGATTAGCGTTAGATTCATCTGAGGAGTTGTGAATTGTGATTCCATTACCTCATTGAGATGAGCCTTGCTTAAGGGGTGAACACTTGTGAAGGTGGCTGCATTTGTTTGGTGGAAAAATCAACCCTTGGTGTGATTTCCATCTATTCTTTTGAAGATTAGTTCATGGGAACTATTGAAGATTGGTTTGCGGGAACAATTGAAAGGTAGTTCATGGGATCATCTTTAGGGTTGCTAAACTCTAGGATCCTCCCCATTACACCTTAGTTGTATTGTTGTAATCTTGTTTTAGATAAACTCTGTTGTTGGATTCACCGAGGTTTGTTGTAAATTCAGATCTCTTCACCTCATTGAGCTTGCACCCTGCGTGGGGGGGGGGGGATATATATGAAGATGGTTGTGCTTCTTGGGTAGAAAATAATCCCTTGGCGCAATTTTACCCTATTTATTGAAGATTGGTTCACATGATCTTTTCATATGATGCTTTATGGGAGTTGTTGAAAATTGGTTTGTGGAATCTCTTTATATTATGTTTTATGGGAGTTGGAGTGTAGCTAGCTCATCGTTGGACTTCTGCAAGTTGACGGTTGAAGTATTCAACTATACACTAATGGTTCATTAGTTGATGGAATAGTTTCCTATAATGTATGGGATTTGAACATGCTCATTATATGGTGTATTTTTTAGTTTTTGTATGTTTTTGTTAATGTGCTTCTTGGTAGTTAGTGAATATTGATATTATTAGTATTAATAAGAACATGGTTCTTAAGGTAACACTTTGATGCACTGTCATAAGCTTTGTAATGCCCTTGATGGGATGCTACATACCATAACAAGGGAAAATATTCCACATGCACAAAGACCAAGAGGCATAAGTGCACACAAGTGGCCCATCTCCATAAATGAGGAGTACAAGGGATTCTTTGATGTAGTGTCTAGCGTCCAAAGTGTAAATTTTTCACGGGCCATAGATCTGGTCTATGACATATCTAGTACATAAACACACTAGGAACCCTTAACTAACAATTTAACACAACGAAATCAAATAATAGAGAAATCAATAACAACACAAGAAAATTGGCTCAAATCAATCCTGTTATTGATCCATGAACAAGAAAACACTAGGGCTCCCATACCAGGGATCATGGCCCTTCAAATATTTGATACAAAAACAATATACAGTTTGTCCTTTCACTGAAAACACAGGGCTTGACATATGATCATTTAGTTCTTCAATCTACCTAATGAGACAAAAGCATACCTGAGATAGTCCTTCAACTCACAGCCTTTGGATTGTTTGTAGTCCTTTACAACTAGTCCTTCTGTAATCTCCTTGTTGTTCAGACTTTCATTAATGAACATACTTCATTAGTATTGCTCAACATGTAAAAATTTATCATTTCCCACCTCGGTTTTCAGTTTCACCTTATTTCTCCAAAATAGTTAAATGCCCTTTCTCATATCCATACATTCAACAACTGAAAAATAAATTTTGCTGAAAACACAAATTCTGGAAATTTTACAGAACGCTGGAAAATGCAGAAATAAAAAATCAGCAGGTACAAACAGTCATTTAACACATTTGAACACAATGATTTTTGGTCAATGTGACCCTGGAAAAACCCCCTACAACTCTTGGGGAAAACTAGTTCGAGAGCTCCTTTTTATTTGTGAAAATGCTTTTTAGAGTGAGAAATATTCAACAAAAAACAAACAACAAACTTTTACAACTTATCTCGTTTTCCGTGCCTCATAGCCAATTGGAAAATACTTGCAAACAGCAAAATATGAATAACAATAAATGCTGTACGTCGTCCTCGATTTCTGTGCCAATTTTCAGCCTTAAATTCTGCTGTATGACATGCCTAGAAAATCATGCAAGCTGTTAGAAATTCTACTGTACGATTTTTGTGCCAAAATTTGTTGTACAGCCTCCTTGAAAATCGTGTCCAAAAATCTGCCTTTCACTGTATGCTTACTTGTACGGATTTGCTAAACTGCTGCTTTCAAATGTGTGCCAAGCTGTTGTTTCCTTCTTCTCCCTGTCCAAAAATCTCCCTTGCTCTCTTGCTCTCCTTCTCTCAATTTTCTTATGAAAGAATGAATGACCTTTTCCTCATTTTCCTCCTTTAATCTAATCCTAAGTGACTTTTGGGTGCTCCCCAAATCCAATGGCTGAAATAGATTGAGATCTATGGCTGAGATTAAATGCTCATTTAAATTTCACTTTCTATTTTTTAATTCACCCCACTTTAATAAAGACCCACCTAGTCATTTATTTCCAAAGTCACTTTTTCTTTCTAATTTTACATTGACTTTATTAAAGTCCCTTTAAAATTAAACTTTAGTAACTTTATCATTTAAAGTCACTTTTAAATTAGATTTAACTTTATAAAAATTATAAAGTCACTTTAGGAGAAAAAATAAATTCTTTTGGACACTTTTCCCTAGGCCAAAGATCAAAGCCTTAGGGAACCACATGTCCTCCGGTACCAAATTTCAACACTCCCTCTTACCAAGGAAGGTGTTCCTCACCACACCTATCTTGTCTCTAAAGTAGACATGCTTGCCCTGTGGTAAGGCTTTGGTAAGAATATCTGCAACCTGCTCATCAGTGGGAATGTACTCAAGCTTCACAACTCCCTTCTGAACATAGTCTCTGATGAAATGATATTTGATCCCGATATGCTTTGACCTGTCATGAAATACTGTATTCTCCGTGAGTTTAATGCAACTCTGATTATCACAGTAAATCACTGAAGGTCTCAACGGCTAACCAAATAAGCAAAACAACATTTTGCGAAGCCAGATGGCCTCACAACTAGCTAGACTGGCTGCCAAATACTCTGCTTCTGCTGAACTCAATGCTACTGACTGCTGCTTCCAACTGAACCATGACACTACTGCTGAACCCAACCCAAAACAACACCTTGATGTGCTCTTCCTATCAGAAGCACAACCTGCCCAATCAGAATCAGTATAACCTGCCAACCTCACTCCATCCCCCTGCCTTTAGTCCAGACCATAATCCACTATCCCCTGCAAGTACCACAAAATCTGTTTTGCAACCACCTAGTGAACCTTCCTAGGCTCACACATAAACTGACTCATTGTGTTGACTGCAAAACAAATCTTTGGTCTAGTGTTGACCAAATACATCAAGAAACTAATCCGCTCCCTGTACAATGTGGGATCCACCAACTCGGAATCCGAAGCATGAAGCTTCTTCCAGTTGGTGATCATCGGTGTCGACATGGGTCTAGAATCCTCCATGTGGAATCTGCCAAGGATGTCCACAATATACTTCCCCTGCCCCAGGAAGAAATGCCCCTCCTCCTGCCACACCTCCAAACCCAAAAAGTAATGCATCAAGCCGATGTCTTTCATCTCAAACTCCACTGCAAGATCTCTCTTGCAGTGCTCTATGAGTCTCTCTGCACTTGTAATGATCAAGTCATCCACATACAGCACCAGAATGAGAGGCTCCTCACCTATCACAATATAGTAAAGGTTCGGATCTGCCTCACTCTTTGTGAAACCCATCCCCTGCAAGTATGTATCTATCTTGGAGTACCAAGCTCTAGGAGCTTGCTTCAGGCCATAAAGGGCCTTCTTCAGTTTGCACACATGGGACTCCTTCCCATGCACCTCAAAGCCCTGTGGCTGCTCAATGTACACCTCCTCCTGTATGAAGCCATTGAGAAATGCAGTCTTCACATCCATCTGGTGGATCTTCCAACCCATCTCTGCTGCTATCGATATAAGGGAGCGGATCAAAGTATATCGAGCCACGCGAGCGAAGTCTCCTCATAATCAACTCCCTCTACCTGGGAGAACCCTCTAGCCACAAACCTCGCTTTGAATTTCTCAGTGCTGCCATCTGCAGTATGCTTTACCTTGTAAAGCCATCTGGAAGTAATCACGGATTTGCCCTCAGGGCTCGGCACCACCTCCCAAACATCATTCTTCATGATAGAAGAATACTCCTCCTGCATGGCCTCTCTCCAGATCTGCTGGCTAGCTGCCTCCTCATAGCTAGAAGGCTCAGAGGCAAGGATGCTGGTAGCCATTGCCATATAGCTACAAAACCTCTCAGGTGGTCTACTCTCTCTGACCGGCCTCTTCGGCTCAGCAACAGATGTGGCATCTCTCAAGGTGTCCTGAAGCCACTTGGGCTTCCTCTCCCTGAGCATGCTTCTCCCATAGGAGAATGAAACTCCTCCTCCTCATCACCATCAGTAGCCTGAACTCCTGACTGTCTGTCTGCTGTCCTCCTGCCTGTACTTGAACCTGTAGAAGCTGAGGTACATCGTGAACTGTCCATCAGTGGACTCCCTAGTGAACTGCTCTGTGACCTGC
>APFE030812987.1:85754-100384 GCA_000404065.3 Pinus taeda | reverse complement strand
ATTACATAAATGAAGAATTCTTGGATGATTCAAATGACAAAACCTCCTTTCTATATATAGGAGTCTAAGGAGTCACAATATAACCCAGCCGACCTAACAATAATAATATAAAGCCACAAAAATAACAATAGAGGGATTCTATGGGGTACAGTAATAACGATATGGGGACAATAGGGGCACAAAAATGTTAATAAAGGATACAACTACAATAGTAATGGGGTGATCACTAGTATTAAAGGGACCCAACAGCTTCGGACTAGACATGAGGCGAATCTGCCTAAGTAGCTACAAATGGTTTGGCAACATCAATGGGAGATAATGGTTGAAATCTCAACCATATGTGAAATGGGTTATGACCTGTTGAGGCATAGGGATCTTTGTTGTAATTTTGCTAGAAAAAAGGGAGCCTTTCATCCCATGTGCATGGATGCTTTGAGTTTTAGATGTGCATAATTAGTATGATTATCCTATTGAAGACCTCTATTTGGCCATTAGTTCGGGGGTGGAACATCATGGACTGAGTATGTTTAGTATCCAACATCGAACAAAGACTTGATCGAAATGCACTTAGGAATATGTTGTCCCGATCTATAATAATGTACTTTGGGATCCCGAAGTGTACCCACACTTGCTCAAAGAAGAGCTTTGTAGTGGACTCTGTTGTGATACTCTTCTTCTAGGTCACCATGATGACCATCTTAGAGAATCTATCTACGACGATGAAAACGCAGGCATTTTGGTGGTTAATAGAGGCAAGGCGCAACATGTAATCCCTCGAGATAGATTTCCAAGGCTGACTAGGGGTAGGTAGAAGAGTATATAGGCCTTGATTCTTGATTGTTGGTTTGGAAATGGCACAAGCGATGCAGGATCTAATGTTCTTCCCAACATCCTCATAAGGTTTTGGCGAATAAAAATGCTTATGTAGTATCGCTACTATTTTCTCTACTCTGAAATGCCTAGCGAGCCAACTGTAGTTTGCCTCCCAAATCATGTTGGAAATCTCACTTGAAGGAACACAATTGTGTCTCATGTGGCATAACATTGGCTCCTAAAGGTGAAAATTTGGAAATTTCTTCCCTTCTAGGAGTGTTTGGTATGTGTTACTGAATTCTGGATCACTCTTGTAAAGATATGGCTACCATGAAGTCTCATGCCCATGTCATTATTGGTGGTCATATTAGACATTCTCTAACATTATTGGTGTTTCCCTTGTAGCACTTTATGTTCAAATGGAACTATTGTAGGTAGGTGGACCATTTTTTATGGCGATCGTTCTGCAACTTCCCTTGTGTCTGTACCAATTGTATGGGTTGGTGGTGTGTGTGGATGATTGTTTCCTTCTGCATAATGTAATGATTCCATTGATGACATGCTTGCACAATGGAATACATTTCTATGTTGTAACTGGGATACTTTCAGACTGTGTATGAATGTTTCTCACTGTGGTAAGCCATTGGATGCCCCTGCTCAGTAAGAACTGCAACAATAGCATCATCAGAGGCATGTGTCACAATCTCAAATGGTTGTTACAAGTCTGGTAATGTGAGCACTAGTGTAGAGCAGAGGCAATCCTTCAACTCAGAAAATGACTTATGTTGGGTTGCATACCAAAGAAAATGTTCTTTCACTTCTCCCTTGGTGACGTGAATTAAAGGCTAAGTCATATAGGAGAACCCCAACATAATCCTGTGGTAGAAATTGGTAAGGCCCAAAAAGCTGCAAAGCTCTGTTAGAGTGGTCAAGGTATCCAATACCGAATGACTTGTATCATGTTTGGGTCCACATACACACCCTTCTCATCAATGATGTATCCTAGATATTGAACCTGGGTCATGCCAAAAGTGTGTTTCTCAAAATTGGCACACAACGTGTTGTCACAGTGTTTGAAGGACATATCAAATATAACTCTAGCTGGAGATCACCATCTCATCTAAATAAACCACCATGAATGTATTTGTTAAGGGTCTCAAGATAGTTTCCATCAATCTCATGAATTTTACAGGAGCATTCGTCAACTCGAAAGTCATGAAAAACTATTCGAAAATGCCTGATCTAGGTGGATGTTGGTGGCCACCCACCTATCCCATTTCGACCCCCACAATTGTCTCTTTTAGTTTTTCAGTTTCCTTAATTGTAGCACAACTTACTATTTTTAGCAGTTTTTCGGGTCCTGAACTTCCGGAGCCGTTTTCAGGCCCTAAACGACGTTTTTTGGGAATCTAGGGGCAACATGGATCCATGGAATGGACCATGTTTCCCGTTGCAACAATGATAGTTCTCGAATAGATCTTTCTAATGATATATTGTACGCGTCAAACGGAGATCATATGCTAAAGTTACGACCCCGGGAAGTTGATGTACCAACTTACCCCCAAACGGGCCCACAGTTTGGCGTTTCATCTCCTAGGTTAGGTTTTGGAATTGTGAAGGGTTTTCCATTGTTTCTCAACAATAAATAGGCCTTCGAGCCTCATTGTAACATAGTTCGGAACAGTTCAGAGGCATGTAGCCATCACATCTCTTCTCAGAGATAAGCTACCATCGCCCTAGCTAGTTTATTTCCATTTCTGATTGTAAGCATGTTTCTATATTTTCCATAATGAAATGAAGCATTATTTCCACTGCATGTTTGTGTATATGGTTATCTCTGTATTTTATTGCGTTCCTGTTTAAATCCGGATCAATTCCCTCCTTGGATTTGAAGGCAATTTCCACATATTGGAGGGTTCGATAGGCACCTGGTGATAACTAGACTTCAAGTCAATCTTGGTGAAATATTTTTACCACTTGAATTGGTCCAAAAGGTCATCAATATGTTGGATTAGGTACCTACTCTAGACAGTGATCTTATTCACCTGATTGTCAATAAATAGTCGCTAGGTCCCGTACTTCTTCTACACCAATACAATCAAACCCCCATGGGGTGATGAGCTTGGCATGATGGGCCCTTTCTGAAACAACTCCTAAATCTTCCTCTTGATCTAATCATTCACCAAAACAGAGCATTGATATATCGGTCCATTGGGTAGCAGTGTTCCCAGGATTAGATCGATGGAGTGCTTGACTTGATAGTGTAGACGTACCCCAGTAGGTGAGGCAAAAATCTAATTGTACTCCTCCACGACCTTGTACATCTACTAAACCTGTACGGAGGATACCTATCTCGAAGTCATGGATACAAACTTCTTCTTTTCACGAGGGCAAATCATTAGGAAAGGAAAATCTCATCTAGGAAATGATCTTACTTCATTTCTTTGCAGTGACCAAAGAGACGACATTAGGGAGGTCTACCTTCGGTATCTTGTACAACATATTTCCCAAAGTAACAATCACTAAGTGAGGTCTAGACTCATATACAACATGTTTCTTCCATAAGTATGGTTTTCCTACTAATACATCATAAACATCAAGAGGCGAAACATCACATAGTTCCTCATCTGTGAACGACATAATGTTGTAGGGAATGCGACACTTGTGGATGACGTAGATATCTCATCCTTGTTGACGCCACCCTATGGATTACAATTCTAGATAAGTTGTCATGGGTAGGCATAGCCACTTCATGACCTATTTTGAAATGATTTTCTTCTCGCTACCATTGTAAATAATGAACTGTAGCGGAGAACCTTTCACCCACATCTACAAGTGGAAGAGGAATTCCCCCTCCTTTAGATCTTTAGGCTCATTATTTTGGATCTTGGTGGTGGCCATGGTGGCAATGGGCTCTACTTCAATGATATTCTTCCCATTAGAATTCCACTTGTTGGGTTCTAACTCAAAGTTCGAAGATCTGTTTGAATTAGAAGCCTTCTCGACCACCCATGGCTGCTTGGCCCAAAAATCACTTATGTTGTGAGTCGAGCTCTTATGGAACTTACACCATTTTACCATTTTCTTGATTTTCTTCATAGTTTTTTTATTTTCTCGTCACTTCGATAAACTATCCTTCGTCACCCCACCTTGGCTTTGGCCTTTTCTCTGTGGTTTAAGGGTGTCTTTTCCTTGATTCATTTTCGCAGATCCAAAGTCTTGCTTCTTTTGTTTAAATGTCTTCTCAATCTTGATAGCGTATTGGTATGTCCTTGGAAGCAAGGAGATGTATAGGAAATCCATTTCATACTATATATACTTGTGTCAACAACCATGATACTTGAGTACCAAATACCGCTCAAAATCCTTGATACCCAACTTTATGTAAAGAGAATGGAAAACATTTGTGAACTTTGACACATCTTGGTCCCTTCCCTATCATAGCATGGTCCACTTTATATATCTATCTTCATTCTGCCTGAAAGGGTAATATTTTTCCTTGATGGCATCTAAGAAAGAATCCCAAGTGGGTGCAATGGAAAATAGTGAGGATTCCCTCCTGTCCTTTTGTTCATAGTAGGTTTCCCAAGAGTCCTTGGCATGCAGGGTGACTTTAAGAAGTGTAAAAGTAATATTTTCCTGATTAGAAAAGTCATTAACTAAAAAATTATACTTCCAATAGATTTTACCATTTATCTATGGCTTCTGCATCTATCTGGCCCTCAAATATGTGAATATCAAAGTTAAATTGTACATTAAAATCAGTGGCGCCTATAGAGTGGGTGTCAGATGAATATGCATCACTTGTGGGTAGTCGTGAGAGCATCTGGGCAAATTTATACATCATTGCATTCCTCTATCGCTCAAGAGCTTCCTTGAGAAATATTTTGAAAGGATCTTCTACCTTGTCCTCTTTCTTTTCTTCCTCCATGGGAGGTCGTGAGGGTTTGCGAGACTCGTCTTGCAAAGGTTCAACTAGTTGAGCCCTAACTACTTATTCCCTCACCTCGTTGGGGACATGCAAAGAAAAATAGAGAAAGAAGAATAATCTCATACGACTGATCTGAACTTAAACAATAATGCAAAATATTAGAGATATAACCATAGATACAGAGATGTGGTAGAAATAACTCTTTGTTCCATTAATATCAAAATACTTAAATATGGTTACAAACGGAATGGAAGTAAACTAGCTTGGGCAATGGCGGCTTATCTCTGAGAAGCGATGTGGTAGCTACATGACTCTCAATTGTGTTACAATGTGGCTCAAGAGCCTATTTATTATTTAACAACAAGGGGAAACCCTAAACAACCTAAATCCTAACTCGAGGAGATGCAACATAAAGAGTTTATGGGCCTCGTTGGGGTTAATTAGGCAACCAACTTCGTGAGGTCATAACATGGTCATACTATCTCCATTTGGTGCGTACAATACCTTGTTGGAAATGTATCTCTGAGTACTACATGATTTGTTGTAGGCCCCTCCCTATGTTATTGGACTTGCTGCGGACCTCAAAAAACACTAGTTAGGGGGTTAAAACTGCTCCGGAAGTTCAGGACTCGAAACACTGCTAAAAATAGTTAACACTGAAATGAAAAAGGAAACAGATGAAACTGAATCGAGGTCTAGCTTGAGTAGGTGAATGGACACCAATATCCACTTGGATCTATCATGTACTAGGTCCAATATTTAGGTACAACCCCGATCACTCTAATAGAGCAACACAACTTTTGGCCCTTGCCAATTTCTATTGAAGGCTCATCTCAGGATTCTCTCATATCACTTGGCCTTTGATTCAAGTTACCAACCACATAACAAAAGAAAAAAATTGGCTTGAGTCCCAACATAAGGCATTTTTTGATCTAAAGTATCTCCTTTTCTCTAGACCAATACTCACATGACTAGATCTACAACAACCATTTGAAATTGATATAGATGGCTTCGAGCATGCTATTGGTGTAGTTCTCAACAACAAGGGCATCTGATGGCCTATCATAGTGCGACACTCTCTGATACAATTCAAAAATACCCCACCTATTCTAAAGAGATATATTTCATCATGGAGGCTTACCAACATTGGAAACATTACATTATGGGGAAGGAGACAGTCATCCACATAGATAACCAACCTCTTCAATTTATACAAACACAAGGGAAGTTGTAAAATGATTTCTATAAAAAATGGTCCACGTATCTACAACAATTTCATTTGAACATTAAGTACAAGAAGGGAAGCACCAATAATTTTGCATATTGACTCAGTCTTCCATCAATTGTTGAACTAACCACTATCCTCAACTTTTGCGGGCTTGGGACTTCTTGATGGCCATAAATTTACAAAAATGATAAATAATTTGCCACAACATACCAAATTTTCATGGATTCCTAGCCAATTCCACGCCTCGACCTCTAGGATGTACTGTTATGCAACATGGCTCACCTTTATGTTGTTTCAAGCAAGCGTGCCAAGGTGATTTGGGAGGCCCACTACAATGAGGTCATACGACACTTTAGTGTAGAGAAGAGAGTGGAAGTACTACAAAAATATTTTTATTAGCCAAATATTTCAAAGGATGCTGAAAAATATATTAGATCCTGCACTCCCTAAGCCATTGCCAAGACGATCATTAATAATTAAGGCTTGTATAATCCTCTTCCTACTCCTTTTTAGCCTTGGGAAGGCATCTTCATGGACTATATGTTGATTCTTTCTTCTACCAAACATGGAAATAACTGTGTATTGTTGTGAAGGAAAATCCCTTCTCTTGATGTAGGTGACCCCTCCAGCCTAATGAGTGGGCGTAGAAATAAACTAAACAATATAACATAAACTTTCCTACATTATTCTTGACAAATGCAAAGAGAAGGAGAAAACTACCTCGCTCTGATGCTAATCACTCGATCCTTGGAGATGGTTTTGAATCTTTCTGTCCAAGCCTTGCTCCTTAGTTGTTCTTCGCGTCTAAGTACCTACAAGGAAGATCAAAGTACGCTACAATATACAAGAGCATATATGGCATACATCAAACATAAACTACCTAACAAATCAAGGAACATTAAGCTAATAGTATAAACATTTACACAATTATGCAAAGTGAACATCATATGTATATATTCATAAGCTAATAAAGGAAGCATACAATTTATGCCTTGATGTTTGAGACCTTGTTTTGGTGGATGTCCAAGTCCAAGATTTTTTTTTTGAAGAACTCCTTCTCCAAGCTAGAATGGGTAGCATGTAAGCATAATCTCAGGAAAGGGATGTCGAAATCAATGAAAAACCATTTGGGGATGGAAAGGAGTAAATTTATAGGAAGGGAGAGGGAGTTAAGGATCCACGAAAGAGGGATGAAGGTCCATACCTCAAGGGGAAATACCATGATGATAAGATCAAGAGGCCTAAATGAGAGAGCTTGACCATATCAACAACAACCAATATCCAAGTTGTTGTTGCCGAAGGTTCTAGTGAGAGAAGCTTCTCCTCCATTTTAGGAAAACCTGTCAGAAGATGTTCAACATGATTTTTCCTATGAAAGCCCACACTGACAGTGAGAGTGTATAACTCAGAAACCTGCCATCAACACAAGAAGGCAGTGGAGTAAAACTTGATGATGCCAAAACTTAGGTTTTTAGGCAACCTTCTCCAGAATGGATTCAGGGCAGCTTTCCTTTGATTCTTTAGGGAGGCTATGGTCTATATATCATGATGGATATACTTGACAATACTCAATATTTTGGCACTTTGGGATCTAGAATGGGAAGTGAACAAGAGGTATGATAAGATATTATGCAACAGATGCCCCATAAATCATGAAGGCAAAATAGGGAGTGACGGATGAGATTATTTACAAGTTTTTGAAAGGACAATAACAACACCATCCGAAGACTTGAAAATAAAGCATATACATATACATATCCATATCTGATATCTTCGATGATCATTCATAATGATATAGGATTAGGCATCTAATAATATTTGAATCTGCAGTATGGATGTAGCCATCTATATAAAAGGGATCATGTGTGAATATCCTCGGTATGGGTGCAGCCATGTGAATAGAAAGGATTTTGAATATGGACCCATGGTATGGTCGCAACCATTCATCCAAAGGAAACATTTGTACAATCATGAATGAATCATAACTCCACGCAACCTGGACTTCATCAGAGAAAAACTAGGGTCTTGTGTTCTGTCTCAACCAGATAAATGTATGAATTCTAACATGTGAATAGATGTGTCGAAGTTGAACATGAAAGAAAACCACCGTATTACTGGTCAATGATGTAAACTATTAACAGGCATGAGTGAAACCACCAATGATGACAATGGATCTCAAGGTACAATTAGCATAGTCCACAACTATGAAAAGGAAAACTGAGGCAAACACCCATGGAATCATCTGATTGAAGGTCAATGTTTTAAACTTCTCGTTAAATGCGAAGAACTTGCGACTGAGGCATGCAAGCTCTAAGGTACTGGAAGAGAGTTTCTAGATCATTTTCCTAGATAATGAGTTCAAGTGGACAACAAGTCCAACTGCCATCTACATCAACAATTTTTGCAACAATTCAATAACATTTTTTTGGAAATTGCACTTGCACCATTTTCTAATAAGTTGTTGTAATCAAGCTTAAGTACACAAGAACAAAGCATCACATCATCAACTTGATAAGATTATCTTCTAGGAAAGCACATTTCACACCTTGTAATCAAATAAATCAAGTTAAGGACACTACAAAATCAAGCATTTCAATCCAAGATGACATCAACATCATCAACACTTTTTGTATCACTTGCAGATAAACATTTTTTAACTGAATTGTACAAGTGAATTCTCGGTTGTAACCGACAACCTAATTTGAATTGTTAAGTTGGATACATTAATTCAAGTAAGTCTTCAATTGATTCATCAATATTGAACTTGTCATTTGTCTCTTGGGTGCATTTTCGACACCATTCCTTTTTTAAAATCCGCACATTCAATGAGTACATTCAAGAAAGCACAAAGTGTCAATAATCAATCAAGGAAGTTCCAGCAAGCCATCTAGCAAGAAATCATCATCAAAAAAGTGTGAATTCTATTGAGCATCAAATCAATACAGTGTTTAATGCAAGTCTAATAAACAACCAAGCAAGCGAGTGTGTCAAAATCAAGTGAGAAAGTTCAACACACGACATCTACAACAAACAAACCAGTGTGAAGTTGATTGAAGCATTCACAAAGTGTCAGTGAAGCATTCGAGCAAAGCGATCATCATTAAGTGAGAATGAAATCAAGAGTTCAAGCAACCAAGTTATAAAACTATAGAAAGTGTTTGAAGCATCAGCAATAAGAAACAGTAGCGAGCCTGAATTCAAAGTGAGCAACCTAACATGGCGACACACATTCAACTATCCCAAGTTATTAACAATTTGATTTCATCATCAACGGGCAACATGGTGAACATTAGAAAAACAACCCTTGCTGATATCCAATTGCATCTTCAACATGCACATGAAATGATCGAGTTTCTTCAATTGGAGTCACAACTTGAAAGAGATGAGTTGCAACTGATGAGTGACGTTTCCAAATCTTTCATCTGTACATATGAAGATAAAGATGTTAATTCCAAGTCACTAATGCAACCAACTTCAAGTGTCGAAGTGGTCCCTGATCCAGTTCAACTTTCTTCCAACCCAATAATCAAGCCATGGAAATAACTTCAAAGTAACAAAAATCGACGAGGATTAGAATATGACAAAGATTAAAACAACTTGAATATCCCCGATTATTCTAAGCTGATCAAGTTCATCAGTGCAGGATTTCTTGATCCAATAACATCAACAAGCCATGAGACAGTTGTAGATAAATAGAAATACACACAAACTAAAGTTGTAGTCAAACCAAACTACATTCATTGTCAAAGAACCTGTCATCTAGAAGATCAGTGTTTCGATCTCCATCCTCATGACCATTGTGGCAACTCAAATCATTCATAAACACAATGCAGCAAACAACAACAATCAACGAGATTGAAGATTGATTATTCATGGATTGATCCCTAGGAATGGTCATCCATGTTCAGAAGATTGTATAAGTTTTACAATCGAATTCACTCACACATAGTGCAACCAATAGTAAAAATGAAGATGGTACTCTTGTGCAGATGAATGGGGGAGTACACCAGTGAAACAGTCCTACGCTTGAAGGGTGGGAGTTAAGAATTCAGAAATCAAGTGAAAGATTGTCTCTCTTTTCAGCTAACAGAGGGGGGAAAATGTCAGTGAAATTGAGAGTGGTTGTCAGACTAAAAGTCTCAACAACATCAGTGAAGGAGCAAGTGGGCATTTTCATCAGCGAGTGAGCATCAACAAATTCACCAGTGGGTGATCAATAACAAAGTCGGAAGTGAACAGTTTTCAAACACAGTAAAAGCAACAATAAGTTATTTTTCAACTAGTGGGTGATCATCATAAATAGGTACACCAATGGGTATTCATCACATTTTGTCAGTGGACACAGAATGCTGATTTTAGGAAAAGGATAGTTGGATCCTTTTGCACCTTGGCACGTGATGGAGATGTCAAGCAACATTAAAAGATGAATCAGACATGCATCTGACTCATGGTCTCCTCATATTGCAGTTTCTTCAACATCCAGCTTCAACTGTTTTTCAGGAAAATGTTTTTTGAGGATCAACAAATTCAGCATGAGAACTTGGAAGATGGTTCCTCATTCTTAATTTGGACTTATCATTGAGGGGGGGGAATTTTAGCCTCACTCTCACATTAAAAACAATTCTAAGCCCAAATAATTAAATTAAATAAAATCTTGAAAGTTAGGATTTAATCTTGTTAGATACCTATACCAATAAGTTTCATCTTTCATGATTGGCAGGGGAAGTGCCAATATGGTCTACTTTGATGACACAAAGATCTCATATTTTGGTAGTGAAAGTATACCCACATTTGGTTGATACCACCTTACCTCAGAATGGGTGATCCAACAGCCTAAGCTGGGTCATGCCATGTTTCAATTTTTGTTGTAGATAAGAGAAAGAAACTTGTCCAAACAGCTCAATCTTGGCAGGTAAATTAGATAGGTAGTGAAAGAAGGTTCCCAACTGTTTAATCTGGGGCCTTGGAAGCAATAAGGGTAGCTTTAGATAGAAAATCAAAAGAAATCCAAAGGAAAAGAAAAGGCACAAAAGGGTCTGCAAATCTAAGTGCACCCTCCTTAAAAGTAACAAAAAATGCTAGCCAATAGAGTGGGTAGGTAGAGGGGGTTGCAGAAAGTTTGGTTCATGGCATTGCACTGGCCTAAAGCAAAGGTAAAACATGGTGCCAGTACAAATGGCCTATTTGCAGCAGTCTTGCAGAAGCCTAATGGAGCATGTCTAACTTCCAATCACCCCCTATCACATTCATAACTTACATCCCTATGCTACCCATGTACACAAAGAAAATCAAAGTCTTTTGTTGGTTCTAGTTTCTTTAATAGCCACATTTCTTGTGCAAACATTCTTTTCATTTTGATCTACTTCCCCAAAACTAAGTTCATTTCATATAAAGAACTTAGTATTCTACCTCCCTCATCCACCCCCTTTTCATCCATATTAACTACTAACCTATCATTATGTAACTCCGTATACCCCCTATTCCCCCTATTACTATGTAAAACTTGGCAAAAACCCAAAAAATCTATGTATCCCCTTCCCTGAGCATTATAGCTCTATGTATGACTTTGAAGGTCTTCGAGTGCTAAAACATTTAAGCGCAACCCAAAGAGCGCCAAAGAATTAATCCTGGGATTAATCCGAGATTTTCTCGGATTAATAACCTTAAACCTGCTTTGTAAATAAACCTTTGTAAAAACCCGTTTAACCCGTAACGCTGCAAAAACCCGAAAAACCCACTTTTTCCAAAGTTCTGCCAGGCGCGAATTTCAGAAAAAATCATATTTTATCCTTCCCCGCAGTCCATATTACCCGCACATCTTATCAACCCGTCGACTGTCGGATCTGGGCTCTCCCATCCGACGGCCCACATGATATCGGACGGGCCTCCGTGACCGAAAGATACCTTCCGAGAAACTGTCAGAGGGTGGCGTCAGGCCTTTGCCACGCGTCACCCTTATATTCTCTCAGAGCGCCCTCTGACAATACCGCGACCGTATAGAGGGCACTCCGAGAAAACCCTCTTACCACTCTGCAATACCGCCTGCCCACGCCAGCGCCATGACCTGCCCACGTCACTTCCACTTGGCGCCCTGTCAGCACCCCCGATCGCCAGCGCTCCTACATGTCTGCCACCTGTGCAATCCCCGTGGACCACTCACAGACTACCACGTCACCCAATGACGTCATGCTAACATCACCCGACCCTAACCACACTTGATGACATCATGCTGACATCATCCAAAAAGCGTGCCAATAACCCAAAAAGTCCATATTTTAGCCAATTTTCGTGTTTTTTCTAATTTTCGCTAAAAGAACTATTGCTCTCCTCTGCATGAAAATTACGTCCATCTACTGCCAACCTGCAGAAGTTGACCTGAAGAATGCTTCCGCCTCCAACCCGCCTGTATTTTTCACCATTGCCGGCAATTCACCAGGTATTTACCCAGAGCATCCTTTCAGAGCTAAGTTATGTCCATATTTCTCCGGAACTGAATTCACAAGAGTGAGACAACCTGTTTTTACCAATAAATCCCCGGAAAAACGAGCATTCCTCATAGTTTCAGGGTCGAATTTCACCTGCTGAACCCATATACAGTCACCCTTCCCTAAATTCCCACTCTGTCCGCGCATTCGTGGACGGTAAACCCGAAAGGCATAATTCGCAAGGAAAATAGAGTGGCCAGTCCCTACAGTCGCTCAATTAACTCCCTTTGAGCATTTCACACCATTGTCACCACAGCTACCTCATTTACCCTTACAGTTGGCTTTACTTCTGCAAAATTAGCCCTCTGTGTTCTCCTTCCTACTAAAACCAGGTCAGTACCAAGTCATAACTACTGCTTAGCCATGGAAACACCAATAGTCCTAAATGTTCAACCTCTGAATGCCCCACACAGAGAGCTGGAGTGGAAATCCCTAGGTGATAGAGATTACCAGATGTTAGACTCCATGGCCATGACAGCCAAATTCAATATTCACCTGTTGAATGAGTTAAAGGCCCAATATCTCAGTGGGGCTGACACCTTAGGAATTTGGGATTCCCACATACCCATTTACAACCTTCCTCAAGTCAATGTCCTCCCAGACTTGATAAATCAATGCATGTCGAGCTATGACCCCTGTCAGAGAGTCGTCCTCAGCCCCTTAGGCTCAGTATTGTTCCATATCACCCCTGAGGCCATCAATGAAATGCTCCATTTTCACACCACAAAACCCCTAACTCCTCTCTCCATCCGTGATTTGATAACGAAAGGGGGCAAGTTGTCCAACGATCAGATTGTCAGGATTAATCAATTGTTTATTTAGCCTCAATATCAATCTATGAGCACTGCACTTCCCATAGCATATCCATATCTTAATGAGCTGGGCAAAATGCTGGTAGATTTGATCAGTTACATCCTGGGTTATGGGTCATATGAGGATGTGGATGAAACCATTATGGCCATGCTGTCCATTTTCTCCCCAGGAATGCCTCCTGCTGTACATTATGATTTTTCCACTTTTATTGCCAATAAGATTCATGAGCAATTAATGAATCTGGAGAGGGAAAAGGTGTCTAAATACACCAGGTACATATATCATTTATTCTTGTCCTATCAGGCTAATGCCTTCCCTGTCCCTCTCAAAAAGCTAGATGCCCAGGGAAGCCCAATGTCGGTTGTGCTTTGGTCTTCAGTTTGCCATCTTCTGCCTTATTCACCTTACACCTATTGTGAATTCATTGATCTTTTCATTCATCCAGCTACGACCTTGTTGTTGGGTGTCCCTCCTCGCAGATTGACAGAGGAAATGCAGAGAATTCTTCAACTCTCAAAGGCCTACAACATTGGTGATTGGTACTTCTACCAACACCATACAATAATTACAGTATATGGCTGTGAGCTGAATCCCTATAGGCTGCCAAGATACGTCCCTACAAGACTCTTTGCCCTAGAGTACTTTAGGCAGTTTGGAAATGCAAACTTTGTCCATTTCCAAAGTAAAAGCAAGAAGGTGCAACTAAAGGTGAGAAATCAGCTGGGCCCCTTTTTGTACAATAAGAAGGAGGAAGGATGGAAGGAAGCTGATATGATCCTAGAGACCCTCAGACTTCAAACCAGTTTCAAGTGGGTGCCTTATGACCCTAATCACTTCATTTCCCTTAGGAGAATAAAATACAAATTGGGTGGCTATGTTCATGTGAAATTGCCTCATATTGAGAAGTATGCCAATGCCCTAATCTGGAAAGAAGGCACTTTAGAAGAGCCAATTGGTAAAGAAGAAATGCTATGAAGAGAAGTAAGCAATCTTGAAAACGAGGCTGACTTGGAACATTGTGGGCAGGTTTCTTCCTCCTGTCAAAGGCAAATTGGAGCAGCTGCCTCATCTTCCACAGCCCAGCAGCAAGCAGCCGAAATTCCCCAACAGGAAACAAATAAATATAAGGGCAAGCAGGTGGAGCAGGAACAACCACCTCCTAGAACAGAGCAACAAACAGGGCAGCAAGTAGAAAAGGAGGTCGAACAACAACAAGAACGACAAGAGGAACCTCAAGAAGAGGGGCAGCCTATGCAGCAAGAACAAATGGCTGAAGCCCCAACACCTACTGAGCAACAGGCTCAAGAGAACATGCCTTCTGGGCAAGAGAAGACAGTGGAGACCTCAGTGCTTCAAACTC